>CM018048.1:52364846-52667346 GCA_008638375.1 Nyssa sinensis
TTGAATTGTTATTTAAGTACGTGATCTTATCAGACATCTCTAACTTGGAACAGCCCCACTTTGTCTCACAATATATTTTTGATATGACAAAACAGTATATTGAATGAATGGTATTAGTAAAAAAAAAAAGAAAAATTATAATTTTGACTTTTGATCTCACAGGCTCGCCTGATATCATCTCCAGCATTAGACTCAAATTTGAGTAAAAGTCTTACTCAAATCATTTTTGAAAATTTTCACCTAGTCCCAAAAAAAATCTCATCTTGTCCTTAGAAAGCTTTAAGTTTAGCTTTGATCCATGAATAGTATGGTGTAGATTTAGGTTTGTGTTTGATTAAAGATGAATTTGGTTCCGAATCTACTATTGGAGAGGATTTTTGAGATTTAGGTTTGTGTTTGATTAAAGTTTTTTACTCTATAGGTTGAGTGAGTGATTATGTCGAGAAATTATAATCTCTCTTAATTCTTTAATCATATGCTTTAAAGTTAAAATTTGATAACCTCATGAAAACCTGTTATTGGAATTTGATATCTTTTAGAACCCATTTTACATGGAATCACAAGATTCAAAAATGAAAAAAATTCTAGTTTACAGTTACTTTGTATTTGCAAAAGTTATTTTGGGATTTTAGAATAAGACCATTTTTTTTAAACACAATAATGGAGGGAATCGAACGCAAATGCAGTGGAGTGGACTTCAGTCCTTAAAAGACAAACTTTTAAAACTCTATATATATATATATATATATATATATATATTGCTTTAAAGAACTACGAAGCTTATGATAAAAGCAGGAGAAAGCTAGTAGTTGCTAGTTATGTTGTTCCATGTTATGGACGCGTGGTCACTACGGAACCTAAAGCCAAACTTATTTAAATTGGTTGAAATTGAAAATAATTGATTTAAATTTTAATTAGTTTGCCTCTAATTTCAATCAAGATTCCAAATTTTGTAGTATCAAAAAAAAAAATAATATATTTTTGAACCAATGATATCTATTGAATCTTAATTATATGTTTTAATATACCATCTGATAAATCACCACCACAAGTGAGATCCACGTATGAGTAACATAATTAATATAGATAGGACTCATATGATAGTAGCATGATTTGTAAATAGAAGAGCATGGCTATTAGGCCCTATAACAAGCATAAGAAACCGGCACATCCGAAACTGTCACTTTTTATAATAGTAATATATATAAAAATATATTATAATTATAATAAATGTGACAGTTTCATCGACGTGCTTATTTGATATGTAATTAATGAATTTTTAAACATAAATAAATTGATACATATAACATGATTAATAAATATATCACATTTAAATTTTAGTAAAATCAATCTATTCAACACATTTAATTATAAAAAAAAAAAATTATCAAAATTTGAAAACTTTTTCACTTTTTTTTATTTCACATTTTGAAGTTTACCAAACTTAAAAATTATTTACACTTGAAAGAATTAATTAATTATTCATGTTACTTGTCTAATAAATAAATTATATTTGAATTTTAAAAATTGACACAACATATCATAGTTAGAGTTGACACATAATATTTTTATTTTCAAATTGACACGAGGCTAGAGCCAAGAGGCAAAGAGGCTAGAGCCAAGAACCAAACAGGATACACTAACACACCTAATATACTCGGGTAGGAAGAGATCCTCATCCCCAAATAATAATCCTTACTCAGCACATAATATACAATTCCCTTTTCAAATGTCTTAACAGCTTGTTTCTTATTATGAGACATCTAAAAGATGTTGGCTCTATATATTCACATGTAACCCAGTTACTTTCCAAATCAACCAGGATCAATTCAGCATATATACAATAGCTTTTACCTGATCGTGGGTGGTTTTGGTATTAACAAGCTCCATATCCCAATCAAATTCGACAAAAAATGCAACTGACAAAAAAGGGAGGAAATTAGTTGCAATTATGAAGACAAGAGTTGCTCGTAATCAAGGAATCCTTTCATTTGTGACTAGTTCTAGAATGAAATCCTCCTGGTTTTTTACATGTTCTGATTCACAAGGAATAAAATTGTGCGAATAGGAGCTGAAAGTATAAGAATCGACTGAATAAATTAATTGATTGATATCTACTGACACTTATTGTGGTACATTAAAGAATGGGGAAAGACTTTCTAGCTCTGCACGTTTTTTAGCCGCTCTTCTAAAAGGCTTTCGATTTCTCCATAGCAAACGTTCAATCCCACTAGAACATCTTGAGATTTCACTCTCATCCATCTTTACCAGAATCCTTCTCTCTGCACCGGACTTGGATTTTTTCAATCTCCTTCTCAACTCTGTGTGCCGTGGAGAAGGTGTTTGTGGCTCTTCACATTTGCTGCCAGTTGATACATCAAAGCATCAAAGAGAGAGCATGTAGTTGATTATATAAAACTACAACAAATGAAATCAATGAGATAATGTCTCTGTAGGGTTCCAGATTTAAGGTATACACAGCAAGCAAAACAAATTTAACATAGGCCTCTTAAAATAACTTGTTACATAAAATGAAAATCAAAAAGTTAATGAAGTGGGTTACACAAGAAGGAATTTTGGTGTAAATTATAAAGACCTCTTTCTGGAAGCGAACGCCATTTGGATTTTTGAGAATAATTTGAAATAAGACTATTAATAGAATAATTTCATATCAAATGTAACTCGTCTGACTTGGAATTTTTTTCTCCTAACCTAGATGTTTATGGGCCTCAAAGTTTTTTAGGCATTAGACTTCTGGTTTGGTTTATACTATAAATAAATATAAAATTTGGGTCTTCTTTGTAGGTGGGACCTAAAGCCATTGCTTTGTTTATTAATGATAGAGCCGGCCTTGATTATAGCATCAATTCGTGATTACACCCAAACATTGTATTGGTTGTATACTAAGCAGAAGAAGATTTATGGAAGTGTAAAGGGAAAAAGCAGAAAAAATGTCAGTTCTGCCAAAGAACTGATTCATGACAAATACCATTAGGTTGAACACAAGAGGCCACCGCTCTAGGGAAACGGAGTGAGCACACAGATGGAAATAGTGTGTGTGGAGAGAACTAAACTAAAATAAAATGATTCTATGTTGAGCTGGAGTAAGAACAAGTAGAGTATTTTTCGTAGAACTACGAGTAAAATGAAGGAATAGTGAAAATCAATGACCAAGAGATAAATAAGTCAACATTTCTGTTATCCGAAACTGATTATCATAAGCAGAGATTAAAAACGACATTGCCCATTAGATTAACATATGATCAATGAAATGAAAAAGTTCCTCCACAGTGTCAGTCAATTTAGATATACCTATCAAGTTCAAGAAAGATATTACAAGGTTACGAGGCTAGCTTTGCTTTATGAACAAGCTACCATTATATGGTACTGAATGTTGAGCAGTTAAATAGGAAATGAATGCACTTGATTATGTTCAGAAAGGAATAGCTAAAATTAAAATGTTAAGATGGATGGGAGCTGATACATGAAAAACAGAATAAATAAGAAATGAATGCACTTGTCATAAATTAAAGATGGCAATAATCGGGAAGAATAAGATGGAAAAGTCAATTAAAATGATTTGGTCATGCACAAAGAAGACCAAGGAATGCATTAATAAAAAAAGGCAATTTAAATCAAGCTGACGATGCCACAATGACAAGAGAAGAGCCAGGGAGTACTGGTCAAGGAGGTGAGAGAACACGACCAGTGATGATTTAACATGTGACATGGCCCTTGTTGGATTAACTGGGGACGAAAGGGTTTGGGTTGCTAAACCCAAGTAGTTAGGACTAGCTGAGATGATTTGATACGAGAAAATCACATTTCACAGTGCCATAAATAGCACCTAAATATGTTCGCGCAAGACTTCAGAGACACAAAAGCATGCCAACTCAATCACCTTTTTTTCATATAAGAAAGATCAACTTAAACTATGCTTACCTCTCTTGAGCTGTCAAAGGTGATGTAGACAAATCCTCTTCTGTTAGAAGCTTACATGCAGGGCAGATGTAAATCTTTGGTGGTGAAGACAATTTAATGCAATCAAAATGATACCACTCATCACACTTATCACAGGCAATCATTGCTCTCTGATCATAGGGTTTCCGACAGATGCAGTAAAGCATACTTCGATCTCTTAATAACTGCACCCACCAAACATATTTATAAATTAATGAAACAATTAGGCATATAGTCATACAATGGTGATGTTTGTTACCTTAAGTTCCTTCTCAAAGTGAACACACAAATTTTCACCCAGTGTAATAAGCTCAAAAACTTTATCCAATCCAAGTGCCCCAGAATCCGTTGAAACCTGCACATGGAAAAAAAGTGTGTTAAATTAAGGTACCAACGTTACTTAATAGAGATTATATCAGCATTTTATTCTGGACCTTCTTGGCCTTATCTGCCCACTGCATGCCAATGTGCTTCACCTCTGTAAGTTTCTTCCTGAAGTGATCTTCGGGAGGTATGTTTATGGCCAGTCCCTGCAACACGAATATAAAATGTATTCAAGTATATTTGTCAGTAAATGCAGAGCATACTGCTTACAAAGTCGTGTTTAAAAGCTAGTGGTGTTGAACTAAGAAAAAAGGTAATCAGAGCAAGTACAGACAATCATACACTAGAAAGGTAATAAATAAAGTGCATTGAGACCAAGTCGAATCATCTATCCTTGCTGCACCACAAGCTGTCAAAATCAAGATTTTGCTCAGAATGCTGTAATTTTTTTGCCCGTCAACCAGAATATTTGTACTCAAAACAAATTCTATGTAAAGAACCACAAACTCGGAAAATCCAAGATAATTCCCAAAGCAAACCAAACTCTTGTTGCAGTAAACCGAAAATTTATTATATTTTTTTTCACTAGAAGTGTGAGTTCACGTGATTAGTGAGAACTCCGTGAAACAATAGTAGAGATGTATTTCTCTGGGCCCAATGCCAATAATACCCATGTGTAGCCTCAACCTAAATCTCCGTCATGTTTTGAATGAGTTGGGATTAGTAGACATAGACCCAAAATCAAAAAAGAAGGCCTGATTCAAACCCAGCCTCTGAATTTGTTAGATTTTTCCATTTTTTTCTTTATTTCCCAAGGAATTGGTAAAGTCTTACAGCAATTATTTAGTCGTCGACATGAAAACACAGTTTGTCAAGCATGAAAAGAAAAGTTTGATTATGAACCAACCACTTGTGAATAAAGCCGGAATTTAGTCAATACCCAGTTTACTCCTCCTAACAACTGGTTTGACAGGACCAACACAGAGTAATGACCTAATTTCAGCGGTAATGCAACACTAGCTAGTGTTGGTTTTCCATACCAATACATGCAGACTTCCCCGTCATAAATACTACACAGAGGACTTAAGTATAATTCTGGCTTGCTAACCTGACTAGAGTAACAATACAAAAAAGGAATAAACTGGTTATTATTAATTTATGATATTATTATCTATTGCAGGCCTTGGCGCTACCAATAAGGTTGCTCTACTCCAGATCACGGGTTCAAGTCGTGAAAACAGCCTCTCCGCTCATGAAGATAAGGCTGCATACATTTAACTCTCCCCAGATCCCGTAGTAGCAGGAGCCTCTAGAGCCAGCCCTTCTTATTTTTATTTTGTTTAGGATTTTTCTTTTTATTGGAGCAAGTAATTTGGACACCATTATTTTTACCAAGGAGAATCCATTGGATACATCCTAGAAAAGTGGGGAAAAAAAACTAATTGGTGTGTTAAAGAACAAACTTTAACAGGATAATTTTGCGTCTTGTAATGTTGGGATAGTACAAACTATTCCCTCAAAATGAAATTACCTTTCACCAAAATGTTTGTCAACAATTGTGAGCAATTGGTATGAATCCATTCGACACATCCTAGAAAAGTGGGGAAAAAAACACTAATTGGTTTGTTAAAGAACAAACTTTAACAGGAATAATTTTGCATCTTGTAATGTTGGAATAATACAAAATATTCCCTCAAAATGAGATTACCTTTCACTAAAATGTTTGTCAACAATTGTGAGCAATTTGTTTAACTTACAGATGAGTAAATGGTTTTATAAAGAGATGTTTAGTTTACTCCATAAAACCACAGGGTAAGCTACTCCAATGGAATCACTTGCCATTAAAAATATAGGTCGATTGTTATGATGTTACATTTACTAGATATTGCTGAACACAACTAAGTTCACGAATTATATTACGTGCAGCACTGTTACATAAATCATACAAAAAGCAAGAGGTTAATTGGCACCCAGTCCGCAGACGACCCCGAAACAATCCCCATCATGCAAATACCAAAGAGGAAATTTATGAGTGTCAAAACCAACATTAAAGAAATAAAATGCACTTTTCAAGAGAAGTTGACTATTTAGTTCAAACTCAAGTCAACAACGCCATGTCCCAACTGTTTGGGGTTACCAACAGAAATCAAAATTCTCCTTCCTGCTCTATCCAGGACATATTTAATGCTAGATTAACCTCATTTGATGATAAATATCAATTATTTAGTAAAGAATTATTGTGTTGAGGGGTGACATTGTGCCTTGGGAGGATACTGTGAACCTCAAGGAGGAAGCCTCCATGCCTTTCTAAAGTATGATGCCTGTCATGCACTTGCTGAATGCATTTATAGGAAGCGTATTCCTGGTTCCCTAAGATACTTAAGAGTTCAGTGTTATCATTTCTCTCTTCTTTGAAGTACACAGAAAATAAGAATATTTTATTCTTCAATCTTTATCATCCTTCATTTAACAATTCTGCAAACCTAAACAAACTTTCAAACTAGAATAAACAATAATATTTTTGGAGGACATATTATCTATCCTGAGCTGTTTTATTTCTGAAGGGTATATTATTCATCTTAAGCTGTTCTGTTTTAGTAAAACAATACTGTGAGATTGAATGCTCCTATCAGCCAAGAAAATGACAAGTGTATACCTCTTTCAAATGCCGCTGAATTTGTAAGATCACAGGCTTCTGTGAACCTTCTAATAGTCTGTTGGCTCTGATTCTCCATGAATGTCTTGCTAATGCCAGCTCAAAATTGCAGTCACCCTGATGATGATACACACCTGCCACTTCTACAGCCTGTGTGATTGGGGATGGGGGGAAGGGAAGGGGTAACAATTTTTGGGATAAGCCACCATTAGAGTAGAGCACAATATGCCTTCTGGGAAAAATATATCAACAGCAGACGAAACAAAACATATGCACCTTTAAAGCAATACATAGTTTTTCAGAAACAATGCTGAGATCTTTGTCAAGATAAGCTAGAGAAAAATCCACTATTTCCATTAAGCAAGCTTTGCATGCAAGAGATTTCTCCACAAGTTGGTGAAGTATACTTCTCTCCTCAATCCTGTCAAGAACAACACCACCTATGAGATGGAATCATTTTCCTCTCTTTCATATCAACAATAAAACATCAAAGGTAGACATTCAAGACAGAAGTAACCCATCAAGAACTTCACTAAAGCAAAACTAAAATCAACAAAAAAAAGTGTTTTCAAATGCTAAATAAGGAACCATCATATTAATTATTAATCGATGTGAAACCCCTTGAACAATCACTTCATCACAATCAGTTGACATGAGAATGTTTGAAACTCAAAATGCAGCAACAGACATACCATCCATATTTTCCATGGGCATCTACAAAATCCAAAAACTTGGTTCTGTTCTTAAAAAAGAGACAGATTACCAAAATTAATTTATTTATTTTGATAAGTACATTTCATTAAAGGGCCCAGGGGAGTAACGTGTATACAAAAGAGACTCACTAAAACTAAAGTCTCATATTTTCTAAAAAATAAACAAAATTATACTCCACACTTTCCTTCCTCTCCCTTTACTAAAATTTATGAATTTCTTATCAAGTGAGTAAAAACCAAACTTATTCCACATAATTCAAAAGCACTTAAACTAATGCATGAATGTGAATTAAATAAATAAATACCATATTCCATTAAAATCTGATACATGAAACTCCAATCCATTAGAACCTATATCATATTTTTTTATATTTGACCCATATCATTTTTAGGAGCACTAACTGTTATCGATTTGACTTCTACTGGTAGATATGATATACAATGCATATTCGTATAGATGGTTGCCTGTGGGAAGTACTACAACTTATTGAATTTTCACAATTTCTGTGATCATATGATGCAATTAAAAATGAAAAATTACAAAATATGAAAAAACATAATCAATAACATGCTCAACAGTATTAAAGCATACTTCATTTGTGTTTATCAATAACAACTTCCAGAAAAATCTTGTATCAAACCATAAGCAAACGAGATAACTGTAAAAATAGAAAATAATATCTACAGAATTACATTAAAACTCTATAAACACATCAACCGAAAACCCAATTGAATAAGGACCCAAATACTATGATCTGGAACTACGCATATTCACCCTTCCTCCTATCCCTTTACTTCAGAAAAATTCCCTCATCATTCTAACTTCCCAAGAAAGTGATCCCTGTCTTTTCACTTCGTTCCCAAAACTACATTAAATTTTTTCCACGATCTCAAGGCACATCCACAAGGCTCTTAGCGACTATTTCAGCTCCATTTAATCAGATACTTTCTGTCATTCCTTCCAACAAAATTTAATCAGATACTGCCACCATGTGAATCATGACAAAGAAACGGTTTGAAGAAGTATCTTTCCAGTTCATAACAATTATCAGTGTTAACTATCTGCTAAAGACTTTCAAGGCATTAAACAACTGCTGCTTCTCACATTCTCAGATCTTGAATTTCAGCAATGAACGAATCTTTCAGAAATGTGACTCAATAAATTTGCACGTTTCTTGCCTTTTCCATGTTTTGCAGTCATTTCTCCGCAATACACCAACAGAGGGAAACACCTAAAACTAAGCCCAGCCATAAAACAAACCTTTTCTAATACCTTAGGTTGAATCAACCATGCATAATAAAAACGTGGCCATACTAAAACATCCTAACACTAAAAGAAGCAAGACAGCAAAAAGAATCAAGCAAAATTATGTATTTGAGACCCAACAAAGCAATGTAGACTTTCTTTCAAAAGAAATTAAGGGGGCAGCTTATTACCATACATAAAAATCCTGAGAGTCGGATAGAAGCTCAACGAGCTTATTCAATTCAGGATACTTTCCTCCATATTGCTGCATGAAACAAATAGAAAGTTAGCTTATTCAATTCAGAATGCGTCCCTTCAATTTTTCAGCCACTTTGAAAACTAAATGCCTACCAGAGGACCACCACCATTTTGAAAGTTTTTTCCACTCTCCATAAGGTTGCAATAAGGGCAATTATATACCGTTGTATTTGTCTCAGCCAGTGCTTCTCTAAGGCACAGCCAGTGGTAGCTGTTCATGTGAAAACATCCAAAGTATGTGATAACCAGTTCCTCTTACTCCACACTCAAAACATCTACATAATGGTATTGACTCTTATTGCTTGACATTATCCACCAAAAAAGCATAAATGAAAATTTTTCAAAATAGTCCCCTCTTTTTTCTCCGCAGACATAGTTGAAAATGGACTACTGATAACAAAGTTCGGACCTTGATACATTACCAGTCTTTGCACACAGAACAAGTAAAAAATTCCTGATCCTCAAAACCACTAGAACAGGATATGCATAAGTCTCTTGCTTTGCGGCCCTTAGACATGTTGTATATGTGCAAGGATCTATCAAGAGTATTTATAATCTGCAGAATACAAGAACATTCTAAATAACAGTAGCTAAACCATTATAAGTGTAGAAGAAAATAGGAGATAATATTTGAGTCAAACCTCTAACAGAGCATCGACCAATGGATTCACATCTCCAACCGAAGGCCCAATAATATCCTTGCAGCGTCGCTTCCATTGCTCGACCTTTTGCACCTCAGATAAAACCATGTCTAGCTCTGGACAATTAAAGGCATCAGCCCTCCCAAGTTCCTGAATGTGATACAATCATATTCATAGTTAATTAAACATGATAAGCAACTAAAAGTGATACAACCTCATCAAGATGTCTAGCAAAACAATATAAAAGAAGTATGGCTGCTTAAAACTATACAATAGTTCACTGCAATAAAAATTCTGTTCCAGAGCATGTCTGCCTCATGAGTTCAGTTTGACAAAGACAAGCTTAATTGCTTCAATATATAAAGAATGATAAACCCAATCTTATCAGATAGATAGCTAGTCTAAAGGAGATCAGTTTCAGGATGCAATAAAAACCAAATAATTTTTTTTTTTTTTTTAAATGAAGCACCATTCAAATACCAGGATGCAATTAAAATATATATTTTTAGATAGGTAAGACACACACACACCCATTATGTCCCAATTGGGACTTGAACCCTCAACCTCCTCTTTGGCAGGTAAGGTGATACCATTCAAGCAACCACTTGATTGTAAAATACCATTTTTTGATCAGTAAAAGTAATATGTATAAAAGGGGCCCAAGAAGGGCACCCCAAAAAAATAAACACTGGGTTCCCACGAGGTTCTGGACTCATAACTTGAAACAACAAAAATCATATATCGATACACCTCCTTCATAAACTGAAAGAAAAGATGGGCATGGGAAGCATAAATTCTACTTCCTGAAACACAAAATGCATGTGGACCCACAGATCACAAAAAACATATTGATGCATGAAATAGGTTTCACCGCATCAAGTTGTTGAATAAATATAAACAAAACACTTTATTCAGTTCTACAAATAGCATGTATATACGCAAACACATAAACGCAATGTGGTTAAAATTGTGATTGTCACAACTCCTTAATATGTGGTACTACAAACTTCTAAGGCAGAAACTGAAACTATGAGAGGGCATAAGAAATAGAATGAGATTATCCTCTCTTTTTATCTTTTGTTGCCAGAAAGGGGGAAGGGAGCTTGATTCCATACTACAAGACTCCCTTCACACGGTAAAGTTCTAAACAGTTTCATTGTTCATGAAAAAAAACTCTGCTCAATAGTTGAGAAAAGAAAAAAATTAGAGACCGCCACCACAAATGAAAAATATAATTGAACTTTATAACATGTGAAAGTGCAGTAGATTCTCAGAAAAGAAACAGAAGAATAAACCCACAACATTGCACACTTCTTATAACCCCCACCTGACCCCCCCAAAAACAAGAAAAAAGAAAAAGGTAAAACGATGGATACCTTAAGCTTTGACAATAAAAACCAAGATTGATCTCCAGAAGTCTGACTGAAAAAAAGATGCACTTTCTCTAGCCACAAACTACATTTACAGACAAATGTCATTAATAGTATAGTAACTGATAAGTTAAAGTAGAAAAGGAAGAAAAGGAGATAATTATGTGCTGATTAGCTCAAAAGTAGGAGATAAATGCAAAACATGCATGTTCCTCTGTTTAAGCAGATTTTCCCTTATACCTAACACTATCCCTTGTGCCTACTTCATATGATTTTCTTCCAGTTACCCACTTGTTCTTATAAATAAGAATCTAATCCCCGGCCCTTTTCTATTCAGTTTTCCAAGTAAAATAAACCCAGCTTCTGCTCAACAAGAAACCTGCTCTCAAAACAATCAAATGATGTAGGGCTAAAGGTCAGATGTTCAGAACGAAACAAACATTAATGTGGTCTTGACCCTTCAAAGATCACGTATGTTGGAGAAGAAAAAGATGAGGAATATTTTGGTCATTTGACTTCTAAAAATAAACAAATAAGAAAATGAAGATGATATGATGTCCCCTTGTGCTATTTAAGGAAATAACAACAGCCAAATAACTGGTTATTAAAATAAAAGGCAATGTAAATGGAGAGTTATTTCAGCGAATCTCTAGGTCCAGAATACACTTACTTTAGGAGCTAAACAAATGACTATCACTACTAAGGCAGTAGAAAAATTATACTTAGAGAAGCAAAAGGAAATTATATTATATCTTTACAACATATATGAATGCGCGTGTATGTATGTGTGTGTGTGCGTGCATGTATATATATATATATATATATATATATAGAGAGAGAGAGAGAGAGAGAGAGAGAGAGAGAGAGAGAAGAGAGAAGGGGGGAGGGGGAGAAAAGCATTAAACTAAACAACGAAAAAGAAGATACAACCTTGTTTCAACCATTTCTCTGGCAGTAAAGAAAATTTAATTTGTGTCTAAAATGTAAACAAGAATGTCACAACAATTTATCAGAGTTCACAGTTACATATTTTCTCTTTGGTACCAATTTACACATTCTCATACACAAACTTTCATAGTTTCATAAAAGGCTAGATTGATCTGAAAAACCACTACAGGCACCTATATAAATCTTTTCCTTTTTTCTTAATTTTTTGGATAGAGTTTTAAATGATGAATTTAAATTCCAGATGGAAATAAGAAAAGGGGAGATAATTACACCAAACAAGCAAGAAACTCACTTATGTTTCTCGATTGCATTTTCAAGTTGATGAACAGTCACTGGAAAGCAAACTTTAATATTCTGCAATTTGAAGATATCAAAAGTGAATTCTCCAAATCGATAAATGGGTAGCAAGTTCAATAAATTGAGCTATTATTGAGCTCCAGGTGAAAATGTATAAGTGCAAGTATTAGTATCTAAGAAGTATGATGAGGTTGAGCAACTGACTAACCACACAAATTAAATACCTGAGATTGCCGAAGGACTTCTTCAGCATCACTCAACTTAAATCTTCTATGATTGCATGGCATAGGAACCTCTGTGGCTTTCTTAAGCCAATTTATTCCATCAATCAATGAGCTACACAAAGCACCGGAGGTGCATCTAACAGGAAGGTGACCAGCAACCTCCATCAAAATCTCAACTTCCTACAAGAAAAAAAATGAAGAAAGCCCTTCACAATATAGGTCAACCAAAAAAAAAGAAAAAAAAAAAAAGGAAAAAGGAGGTAAGAGTAAAAAGGAAATATTATAGACATGAGCAACAAAAGTTCATAACCACAAGAAGAATGTTCAACCACAACTTTTTGGCTGCACAAACACTAAATAAACATGCAATGAAACCAATAATTGTATCAGTGTCACAACCTAAGTGCAAGGAGAGGCAACCTCAGGGCAAGTGGGGCACAATTGTAACCTTGTGCTCCTAATATCGATAATACAAGAGAAATTTATACAAAGTAATATAAAACAACTTACTAACATAAGTAAATGGAAAACGATGCAATACCAATAATAAACAGTAATTACTTCCAAATCATAAATTAACCTTAAAAAAATAACAGCAAAAAAGTAGAAAACTAGATTTCATATCAAATGTCGCAATCAATATGCATAATCTGATTGCTTTCACACACACACACACAGACGGAAACAAAAAAAGAAAAAAAAAAGTTCCAGGAAAAATAGTCCCAAAATAACCTTTTTCTCTAGAGCACCAATAATAATGGATGTTTAGCTGTGAAAATCGGGGAAATGATCATGCCCCCATCAATTAGCTTCAGCCAAACAAAAAATATAGAACTCTTCAGCCTGAAATTTACCCTTTTCTCAGAAAATTTTTCCTAAAATTGTCTTGTCACCAAGGAAAAAGATCAAACTTGTGACTCATAAATTTACCTGTGTTTGTTTACTGGTTTTTCTATGGTGCTCATATTGTATTGTGTCATTTATACTAAAAATCTCTTTCCAAAGTAATCAAATGAAAGACCAAGCACATACTTAAATAAAATAATATCTATGTATCATCATATATAACATTGAAGAATAAGGCTCATACGAAATATGTTTTAATGAAGTATGCAACCTGGCCCTAGTTCATCAAAAAAAAGGTGTGACAACTTTTCTTAGTGTGATCTCGATTTTGATTTACCAAGGAAAGGCCATCACAGCATATAGTGGAACAGAGATTGCATTTCCACTTTTAACTTTTTGCTTTGTGGGGCGCAATTTAACCATGAAGACTCCCCATATTTTTCAATTCAATATAACCCATCAAAATCATTTGAACTTTATCCTCCATCAAGCAACCAACAAGAAAATTAAAAAGATGGTGTCGGATTCAGGGTGCAGTGAAACCAGAAAAATACACCAAGAATAACATAATCTCAGCAGCACAAAAAATGGTCTAAATAGATTAATGTAACCCTATAAGTTGAAAAAAAAAAAAAAGTTCCAGCACATAGGGAAAACAAGGTCTAAAAAGCATTATGAATAAGTAATCAAAACTGTAATTGGCATGAATTTATTGAACAATACATCATGAGACAAACACTCATTAAGTGTAGCCTACAATACATGTTTTCAGAAAATCAATGGTCAATTTATATCGTATTAACACTGGCACAGGATGTAACATGCGAACAACCTAAAAATCATTATAGTGAAATTGAACCAAAAACAGGGACCATAACCTTAAACAAAAAAAACAAAATTAAAAACACAATTGAACATATATAAACAGGCCAAAGTGTTTCGGCTAAGACTTAGTTTGTGGCATGGATCCTGCTTTTGGTTGATGTGTACGGTAGGTGCCTTGAGAATAAGGTGAGCCTCAATGGGTAATGCATGAGGCATGCGCCTTGGAACTGGAGTGAGTTGAAAAGAATTTAAGCCACGAGATGTTTTTCTTCTCAGTACAGAGGGAGAACATGCTTTCAAACTGTTGTTTATGTACAAAAGAAGGGGCAAATGTTAATCATATCCTCCTCCATTGCAAATGGCAAGGGCATTATCATCTATCATTTCGTCTTTATTATAGCCTGGTGCCAAGATCAGTATCAGACGTCTTAGGTTCCTGGTCAGGATGCAGGTTTGAAGTATGACAGATCAGTAAGTAGAGGCTCGAGTATGTCTAAGGCGTGCATTTGGAAGGAGTGAAAATATGTAGACTTTTGAGGGCAAGGAACTCCTAATTCATAAATTAAGCATGCGACGCTCAGTTCATTTCTCCAGTGGTTTGCAAGAGGGGATTATTTGTCTTCTGTTCCTTTTTGCTGACTTCCAAGGGGGCATGAATGTTGGTAAGGTGGTGATTAGCTTTTCAAGGTTATCTTAAAGTTCATCAACAATCCCAGGACAGGCTTAGAGGTGTGGACTCCATATGCCTTCTTCCAAAGTGAAAATCCTTACGCAAAGATGCATTAGTTAGCAGATGCAGCTACACATCATTACTTGTTCCCTACCCACGGCAACATAGAAAAAGTCAACCTTTGCAGATTTCTACATATTCAAAGTTATTCCACGCCAACAAAAATAAATTGCAGACAAAAGCATACACCATACAAGCATCACAAGATAAAAGGAAACACAACACCAAAAGTCGGCACAAAGGGGAAAGAAAGGCATCAATAGTAAGGACATGTTATGATTGAAGATAAAACCGGTTACCTCAAGTGAAGGAGCAATAGAACAGAAAGAAAGGGCCTTGGAGCACCATTGGAGAGTTGAACAAGCATCTTGAAGTTTTGGAATCTCTCCAAAGTCAAAACCCAAAGATAAACCAACTTTCATGATTGATTCCACTTTAACAACTTGACATTCAATTTTCAAAATAAGACCACAGGTAATTTCATCGCCAATATTATCAATATTTAATAGGCACTCTGCATCATACAGCAAAGAGTGAGCATTATGCTCCCATTCGGTGCAATTCTTTAACACTGTTTGAAGCAGTGTCCGTTCTTCCATAGATACCTTCAGACATTTCGACTCAGAAACTAACTCCTGCAAAATATAAACCATATCACAGAAACTTCAACAAAGAAAACTAACTCCTTCAAAGTATACACCATATCAGCAGTCCTAAAACCTTCAATATTGAGTGAACCCAACACATGGAAAGAAAATTTAAGAACCTTGAGGGCCTCAACTTTGAGCAAAGAACTTGAGTCATGCACCACAGATAAAGCAGACGACAAAAAAGGCCTAGACTTCTCCAACCAAGACTCAGCCATTGATACCGCATCCTTGATACGGTCAAGAGAAGGTAGAATAACACAAATTTCCTCAGAAGTCCTACAATATTCAAATTAAAAGATTATAAGTTATAACAAGCAAATCACAAAAGCCATGAAACTCAGAATGCTGAGAAGAACAAAAAATGTATAAACCTTATAACGTCCTCAAAGTCAGACATTTGAGCCTCACTTGAAAGAATACGTGTTGCTCTATCTTCCCAACACGTTGCAGTTTCAAGTACACCAGAAATATCAACGAAAAACTTCTCTTCCTCAATATGTAGTCTGAAATAAGTTGGCATTTGAATTTCAAAAATTACTGCAAAAATGAAGCACAAATCTTGATTATTCTCAATATATTAAAGGCATCGAGGCAAGTAAGCATACACAGCTGCCTCCATCATCAGTTGCTGCATGAAGCCCAAAGACATTTTAGTAGCAAGAGCCTGTACCATTGTTACAATCATTGTTAAATTCGAACAATCTATTTAGGAAAAACTACTAGAACCACAAGCACCAAAACAGAGTAGTGAAAGGTTCATTGAACTCATTGGGTAAACACAGTGTTAATCACTACTTGAAATCATCGAGGCAAATTAAAATGGTAAGAAAATGAAGATAAGAACGAACATGATACAAACAAAATGAAATATATTTTGATAAAATTTGCACCATAAAGAAGATTAAAAAAGAATAACATGCAATGAGTTACCTTCAGAGCTTTCACCCTGCAACAGGCCTTCCTCAATTCAACCTCAATGCAAGGAAACTCATCAACTGTAAGTAAAATGAACAAAATATTAGAATCGCATAAAATAACTACATAATAATGAAGATTATGAGCAATTTTCTTCTAAAACAAAGAGAATCTGCATACAACAAGGAGTGGACCTAGAATTTTCAATGATGATGCATCCTTTTGAATGCATTTTAACTCATCAACAACATGTTCTTGATCCTCCCGCTCATGAATGTTCAATAAAACATTATTATAACGGGAAATCCATGACACAGCATCACTGTGATATTTCCTTAGAAGTTCTAACTCTGGAATCTTAACGGTGAACTCATCCAATTCTTGAAAAAGAACTTCAAGTTTCTGCACAAATCAAAAGAAAAAAAAATTATATATATAGATGCTATTCCATGTAGATTCAACATCCATGAATCCCTGCCAGAGAAAGCAAATAATTAAAGAATATGCAACGCACAACCTTTAGACTAATAGGACTTTTCAACATCTCACTGCACCGAGCACGACGAGATTCAACTTGCCTTATTAAATTCAAAATCATTTCAGCCTCAGGAAGTTGAACTTGAAGCTCCAACATCTACCAAAATAGATAATAAAAAGAAGCAAAACTTTTCACTATAAAATATGTAAGAAAACAATATAGCAGTCATATAGAAAAGCAATCCAAATCACCTCTGACTTTAACTTGTAGAGGATATCAACCTCAATTGCAGCAGGACATTTATCTGAGATGCATTTCCTTGCCCCTTCTGTCCAAACCTAAAGGACAACAATAAAGGGCATCGGCAAAACAATTAAGTGGCATGGATTAAGAGACCCAAGAAAATTGCTATTAGAAAAGAAATGTGCTTAGCTTGACATATCGAAACAGTTTGCACCAGAGAAGCCATGGATAAAAATCAAATAGCTCCACTCTAAAATTCTTCTTCTTGTTTTTTTTTTTTTTTTTTTTGGGGGGGGGGGGGGGGGGTTGAGGAGGTGGGGATAGGCAAGATGCACACACCCACTTTTCCCAGTTGGGACTTGAACCCTCAACATGAGAAATTTCTTTATTAAAATGACCGGGAGCATTATGTACACTTGTACTCCAGAGATCATTTCCAATTTATAAAGAACAGTTTGTACAGTTTAAATTGACTAGGATAGAAAACCTAGGCAAAATTTTCCACAGGAAAAAATCTCTACTGAAAATTATACAAAACCAGATCAAAATATATAGATATCAAAGAAATTTACCTTCACAGAAGATAGCACTCGTTCCAACTTTTCACTTTCTTTTAAATGGATTGGCAAGTCACAAGCTTTGGAGTATAAGATTTCCAAATCAGCAATCTGGAGTAGCAATAATCAAAGAACAGAATAACATTGATCAAACTAATTAGAGTGCATTGACTGAACCACAATTGAAATGACGATATTGAACAGCCAAATAAATTTAGTTCTGCAAAAATTGTAAATATAAGTTCAATGATTGAAGAATTCAAGAGATTTTTTACAGTGGCTTTTGAGCTCGTTGAAAGAGCAGAATCAATTTCCTGAATCAACGACCTAGCTTCTCGTTCATAATCCTATACAAAAACGAATTAAACAGATGTAAGAGTTCAATTGACAGAGAGGTGTACACACAGCAAAAACCACACTCACACCTTAGAATGTTAACCTTTAATTTGAGATGCCCAGGCTCATTACAAGGCACAGTATTCAAACCAATCAAATTACTAATATGTTCCAACTGCACTTTTTCTATATCTTTGCCGCGATAACATGGCCACTTCTCAACTTTACAAAGACAATCTCTTATGCTTTCTGCCCAATTCTGTGCTTCAATCAAGTTCTTTGCCATGTCTCGCACCTATATTCATGAGTGGAACAAATATACACGGATAAAATCTTCGGCCACCAAAATAATTAGGTGCACATTCGAGTCACTTGAAACAGTTAAGACTTGAAGCTCACCGGACCCATGTCGGAACCAGCCCAAAGAAACTGTTCAGCTTCGTTTAATGCATTGACATAAGCATCACTAGAATATGGAATCTGAATAATCTTACAAGTCCTCAAAATCCATTCTTCTCGAAGTTGGGCTAGAGAAATATGACCACCTTTAACCTACATAAAGCAAAAGGTCATAGCACAAAATAGTTATATAACAATCTGATTAATTGAAAGGTGGATTAATTATGTGAGAAAATCCATACTACTGTTATGCCAAAGGACATGAAAGTTCACCAAGTAGTTCCGATTATAATCCAGTGTGTAATAAACCCATACATAGAGATCAGTTAATATCTTATCCAATAATCAGTAAGATATCATTCCAAGAGAATAAGGAAAACAAAAAAATAATAAGATTCTTATGTAGAAATGAAAACCCCTTTAAGTGACTCATTTTCACATAACAAGTATACAGGTACAATGAATATTAACAAAGAAAACTCTCAAGGGAATGGATTAATGATGTCTAATTTCCATATTAATAATGATTTTTTTTCTGATAAATTAGGCACACAAACCAACATGGGACAATATTCCGCACATCCCCTTTGAGGGTGGAAAGAGATGCCACTAAAGCTAACACTAAAGCTAACAGTTGGAGGTTTAATAATGAAAATTGTAGGATAATAATACTCTATATCTACGGCTTATGCAATAATGTAATACACAAATGCAGCACATATACTGAAAATTTGTATGATATTTTGTGGAATAAGTTGCAGATTTACCCATTTAATTACTCCAAATAAAATTTAACAATTCTACAATTTATACTTTCTCGGGTTTTCTTATACTTTTTTATTTGCTATAAGGGAGTATATGAGCTAACTGACACATATGGTTACGAGCAAGAAAGTAACAAAGATAAGCCCAAAGATCTGCACTGTGCAAAGAACAAAAAGTTGAACTAATAATAAAGTTCTTAGTTTTATTAATTCAAAAAGTCGAGGACTCTTCCTTTTTTTGTACATGGGTCAGCCCCCATCGGGCTCCTTGTTTATAATATATCTTAATTTTACCAATCAATAAATAAATAAATAAGAAAAGAATGCAATGTTTCTGGGGCCTGGTCGGTTTTCAAAACAACATATTTGTCTTTTCTTTTTATTTCTACTTTTTTGACGCGTGGTTTTATAAACAGAATATAGGCAATAACCATTCCATGCTGATTAAAATATTCAAAGAAATGAACCATGCCAGGAACTATAAATAACTGCAGAGGTCTGAACAGTCCCATAGATAGAAAGGGATGCTTGCTCTGATGGTCAGATTGATGTAAAGCTAATGCTTAGTAGCTTATGACCAAAATCATCAATTAGAAGTAATTTTTCTAAATGGATAAAATACTAAAGAAAAAAAAATTATTAAAGCAAAGGACAGATTGGGATTCCAACACAGAGGATAAGAAATCCTTCAATCCCATGGAAAATAGAAAAATTATCATATTACCACCAGAATGGTAGACCAACGACCATTACAAACTCAAGCCTTACAACACAGTCCCTAACAACCACAAGGAAGCTCACAAGGGGTAGAAGTTGCTCCAAACTGACATCGTTGTGGACACTCGTTTAAGCCAAGAAATCAGGGATCTAGGAATTCATCTACTTTCAGCCCCTCAACTTGCAAGCATATCCATTCTCCATTCTTCCAAAAATTTCTTCATTCTTTTATAGACTTTATCCACTAGCTGAGAAATTTATCGATCAAGTATTAATCAAATTTGAGGTAGTTTTCATCTTTTCTCATGTTTGTGTCATATTATTTTGAGGCCAAAGGAAAAAACGAACACATATCAAACATCAGTGACATGCATCTCTGAAATTCTGCCCGTGCAGAAGTGCTCCATTATCCAATTTTTAAAACATAAGAAAAATGGAAGGATATTAGCAAATTCTATTTTTCCAACTGCTTCAGTCTTGCCCATCATTATCACAATTCCAATTTTGCCTGTTGTTGTCACTGTTCCAAACAAAAAAACAAAAACAAATCTTTACATTGTTTTAATTCAGCTCATTCTCAAAATTACCATTTCACAAGGATTTCTTCACTAGAATTTGGTAGCTTGGTTTTCTCAAATACAACATTAACTCTAATTTTGAAACAATTATATCTTTATGTCATTTCCACCGCCAAAACAAGAAGGCCTTGCATTTGCTCTTCCTATAATTCAAATGAATTTATGGTCATATTTTATCATTTTGATAATTAATTTGTTTTATTAGAAAAAGCCACGCTAGACTCCCACCGTACAATTCAAGTCTTCCAAGAAGTTTACATCAAAAAATGAAAAGGGTCAATTTCTTGAGCCTATGGACCGGTGATTCCACATCCTCAAAAGTTTCTATTTCATTCCCACGACACACTCCAAGCAAGGCATAATGGAGCAGCCTATCACACTTGACGAGCTCTTTTGCTAGCACAATTTCTCACCCAAGAGCAAAGAAGCTTTTCTATAGATTGAGGCATGTCCAAGACACAAATAGCAAAAACAACACGCACCCCAACTCTCTGGCCACTTCACAATAAAAAAAAAAAGAAAGATGGTCCATCCTCTTCTCAGCTTTTTACACATGCAGCACAAATTAAGTACTGTTCTTCATCTCCCCAAATAAGCTACAGCCAAGATAGCCTCCAAAACAGGGGGAAGAAAAAAAGACACCTTGGACCACACTTTAACCTCCAAATACCTTTCTATGGGAACTGGGCCGGTCACCCTCACACAACACCCTATCGAAAGATCTCAACCTGAACTGACCACCCTTTTGGGATCTCACAAGATTTCTACCCTCTCTCCACGCACAGAAGCATACAGCACCTCATTCCAAGAGGGCTCTAAAGAATCTAGGCTTCCACCACACTCCATTATTCAAGAACCTCCTATAATATGACAAAAGCACACCCCCCCCCCCCCCCCCCACTTTTTTTCTATTAAAAAAAAGATCTGCAACCGAAAACATAACTTACCAAGGGGACCCTCACACCAAACATTGTACCAGAATCTCACCCTACGACAATTGCCATCCGAGCCAAACGTACTTAGAGAGAACTCTCTCCATACCTTTCTTATACCCTTTGAAAAGTTAATCACCACCTCCCCAACGGACCATATCCTGATGGTCTCTTTATATTTCACAGCCACCACATTCCTCCACACAGTATTAGTCTCCACTATATTTTCCAAAGCCATTTCCCCAGTACAGGCTGATTTAGTATAAACATCTTAACTCCAAGACCCCCCAAATACATAGGTGTAACATGAATTTCCAAGCCATGAAGTGACATTTAAATTCGTCTCCCTTTCCACTCCATAGAAAGTCTTTTTGGAGTTTCTCAAACCTGTCTATTACTGATACCGAAATATTAAAGGTAGAAATAAAATATGCACGCAAACACCCAACCAATCCCCTCTCAAATCAAACCACCGAAATGGTAAAGAAAGAAATAACATATGCAAGCAAACACTGAACCAATTTCCCTCTCAAAGCTTTCCACCACTGAGTTCCAAACCGAAACCGCTTAAAAAGATGCTCATAGAGGTAATCCTAAGTAAGAAGTAAGGACAGACCACCTTGCATCCTCGATTTCCAGCCAAAGCAAGCAAATCTTCTACCTCTCCCACTGTAATCATCTCACTATACATCAAAAAAAAAAAAAAAAATTCGAGCTAAAAACTGCCTCAAAATACAAAAATACATCTAAGATATCTCAATTGAGTCTCCTTTGTGCCACAAAAAAATAAAATAAAATAGAAAGATAAAGAAAGAATCATCAACATATAAAAAATACCTCATGTTAACTTTCGAGGACCACCCGAAGAGAACAGACTAACGTAAACTAAACATTTACAAAGGTCTTAAATCAACTAAAGAGAGAGCATTTACAGGGAATGCCTCTTTGGCCCAAAAAAACAAAAGATGCATTGATGTGATGGTATTGGTGATACTCCTATCCCATATTGGTTGGATGAGAGTAGTTTGATTCAGTGTTGTCAAAGACTATATCGCCTAGGCAATCGGGCGAGACTATTTTCAGTCTTATCGCTTTAACATGTTCCAGGCCAAGCGTCTTCAAAGACGCGATGCCTAAGCGATCGCCTTAAGCAAAGCGAGAGACAGCCAAGCGATAACCTTTTTAATAGTATATTTTACTGGTATGTCCTTATGTTTATACTTATAGTGTTCTATGCACTTATTTAATAATAATAATTCTATAAGAGGCCTATCAATATAAAAGAATATAGTTATATAGTTTAGAAGTATTATTGTCCAATCTATTATATTAAGTATTATTATCAAATATTAGCACAAAATTGGGCTAATGAACATTTAAATATTTGAAATGTTGCAAAAAAATCAAAGTTTTAGAGAGAGTACTTCTTTCAATGTGAAAAAGAAAATTTTAGGGATTAATATTTCATCTTCTATAACCAACAAACTATTATCATTTTTCTCAAAATTTGAGACAACCCACAATAAAGCATTTTTCTTTCATCAACCAAATTGATCACCTATATGGGAAGTCTTCCCAACATAGACCTGATTTTTAAGAATTAGTTTAGATATCTGCGAGATTGACCCTATTATGTCTTCTATATTATTAGAACTAACAAGTTTATAAGAATTTATTCTGTATAAGACTTAGATAACAAAACTTTGAATATTAATTTACAAAAAAATTAAAGTTTAAAATGGTTATATCACTTAAATATGTCATATGTAACTTTTAGATTGAACTTTTTGGTGTTACGTAATAATTATTTTAGTGATAAGATATTGTTTAACTTTGAATGAATTAACTTTTAATGTGTAATATATATTTTTTTGATTATTTTATTAGTTAAGAGCCTTGCTTCACTCAAACTAACGTTTTTTTGTCGCCTTGCTTTCTGGGCAATGTGAGATCTTAGTACCTTTCGCCTTTAACTACACTGGTTTAATTAGTATATAAGACACTACAAGCCCTACTACTAATAACTAGGGCTTCTTTTTTTTTTTATAAGTAAGAAGTATATATAAGAAGCCCAAGAAGGGCAAAAGGGCAAAAGCCCCAAAGCATTACATCGTCCTTAAAGACGTCAAAAAGTCAACAAAAGAAAAAACATGAACAGGGGAAGCCTCTTTGGCCCAAAAAAATAATAAACGAAAAAAGGTCTTTTTAAGATAAGGAGTAGGAAGCTCCCGATCTTCAAAGACCCGATTGTTCCTTTCAATCCAAAGGCACCATAAAAGGCAAATGGGAGCCAGTCTCCAAATTCTCTTAATTTCTTTAGGAAGGATACATCCTTCCCACGCCAATAAGAGATCCTTGACGGAGCCTGACATGACCCATGAGAAGCCGAACATGGCAAAAATAAGGTTTCAACAGCTCCAAGGGGCATGACAGTGAAGAAGAGTGTGCTCCACTCACTCCTCATTGTTCCTACAAAAATAACATCTGCTAGCCATGTGGAAACCTCTTCTCTTCATATTATCTGCAGTTAAAATGGCCTTCCAAGAAGCTTCCCAAGCAAAAAAAGAGGCTTTGGAAGGGGTTGTTGAATGCCAAATGAGCATCCAGGGAAAGGGAGGACCATCAGAGTCGAACAAACTCTTATAAAAAGAGCTAACCGAAAAGAAGCCTTATCCAGCATCCAAATCCACTTGTCTTCTCTATCAACCACAACCCGAAAAGTGTTGATGTGACCTAAAAAGGAGGCCACCTCCCCGAGCTCCCAATCAAAGAAGTTTCTTCTAAAAGATGGAGCCCAAACAAGAGTATTCCCAATGCTTGCCACATACTCACTAACCCAAACCGATTTGTTGGTAGCCAAACTATAAAGCCTTGGAAATAACGTCTTCAGAGGCGCAGCCCCACTCCAAGCATCATCCCAAAAATGCACTCGGTCACCCTTTCCGATAACAAATCTACATCTTTCCTTAAAAACTCTGCATTCTCTTCTGATGTATCCCCAGAGACCACAACCCATTGGACCTTCAACGCTGCCCGAACACCATCCCCCATAATCACTCCCATACTTAGACACTATGACCTCCTTCCAAAGAGCTATGTCGCTTTCACCAAAATTCCATAACCATTTTCCAAAAAGGGCTGTATTGAAAATACACAAGTCCTTCACTCCTAGGCCCCCTAGAGACAGCGGCTTCTTGATTTTATCCCACGCCACTAGATGAATTTTTCTGCAATCTCCCTCATGACCCCAGAGAAAGTCCCTTTAAATCTTCTCCAACCGTTTACTCACTGTCTTCGGGATCGGGAAAAGGGACATGAAATAGGTGGGGAGATTGGCCAAAACGCTTTTAACGAGGATGAGCCTGCCTCCTTTAGAAAGGAATTGGCCTTTCCAACCTGACAGCTTGCTGTGAAATCTCTCAATCACAGGGTTCCAAACCCCAATGGATTTTGCATGAGCTCCCAACGGAAGACCTAAGTAAGTCGAGGGGAAACAACCCACTTTGCATCCCAGAGTGCTTGCTAGGAGCTCCATCTCCTGAATTGCCCCTGCTGGAGTGATACTGCTTTTAGCAAGATTGGTCCTCAGACCTGACACAGCTTCAAAACACACAAGAATGCATCCCAGAGTGCTTGCTGGCGCACCAGGGCTTAACCATTTGAGCCATATTGTTGAGCTCTTTCTTCATGTTATTGGGTCAACATCCTTAAGGAGTTACAAGTGGTATCCGAGCTAACTCTCAGAGGGTAGATGCCCCTAGAGTGTCCGCTTAATGGGCAGTTAGGAGAAATTAGGATCAACCCTACGAACGTATGATCCTAAAAGGGGGGTGGGGGAGAATGTGATCATCCTATCCCACATCAGTTGGGTGGTAATAGTTTGATTAGTATATAAAACATCACAAGCCTTACTACTAACAACTTAGGCTTAGGCTTTTGAGCTATGTTGTTAAACTCTTTCTTCAAGGTTATTGGGTCAGTAGGCTTGGGGTGTTACAGTTACAGTATCTGGGTCCTAAAATAAAAGATTTGTTTAAAACCAAGTCTACCTTGATTAAGAAAGTGTCAAGTTCCATAATTACCTTTGTTTGTCTACTGATCTGGACAACCAGCCATTTCAAATCTTTCACATAACAACATCTAACTTGTTTTTCACGTAAATTTTTTGTTTCCTTCTTACTCCACTCAATCAATTTTAATTTGATTTGCTTCAGAAGGAGATTACAAAAGGCATGTTTTCAGATGGAGATTTAAAAAATAAAATAAAAACCACCAGCTTCATATAAGTTTTTTTTTTTTTTTGGATAGGTAAGTGACCCTTGGGGTTCATAGGAGACAATATTCAAAAAAGCATGACTTAAATAGGAAATCTTCTGCCTTTTTTTCCTTTCTTTTCCCCGGGTTACTTCAGATGTTCTCACACAGAATTATGGTGACACACTGACACCACATGGCCAAAGATTGTATGTAAAATTTTAGCCAAAGGAATTCACAATCTTGAGAACATAACAAACTAGCTCACTGGAGAGGCACCTGAAAGCATCAGATTATCTGAAAGGAGATGATGATAGATGGCAGGAGCAAATTTGAAAATGAAAGGGAAAAATAAACAATGGTTTCCAGATTTACTGTAGAAATTTCATAAAAAAAGGTTGACCAAGAAATCTAGTTTTCTACAAGTTTTTATGTAAAATTAGTAGAAAGTAACAGAGCTAAGACCATCTCAAAATATCTCTTGGCAATATCCGGGGCAAAAGCATGATATCAACCAAATGCATTGTTGACCAAAAAAAAGTTCAAGATGGAAAAACTTAGTAAAACAAAACAGATTCAAATAACTCCAACCAAGAACACATAAAAACATGTGTAAAGTAATATAGCAGTGAAAAAACAATCAGAAGCAAACCTTTTTTGTCAAAGCACCCGATTGACTGGAACACAAAAGTTGCTCTTTCAAATTTCTATTTTGGGGCGTCTCCTCAGAGTTATTTCTATCTGTCATAAGCACCAAGTCACTCAATTCTGCCAATGCATGACGATAAAGAAGGCGGCGTTTGTTGGGCTTGCATTCACATAGGTGTTCCCAGTGCTGCATAAGAGGGAAACATAATTAGGAAGTTATAAAAAATCACTTGAGAAGGAAAAAACATTTAATAGTTAAAAGTACAAGGAAAGTTTGACCAAGTCTGGACTACATTACTTAGTTTCTTCAAATAAATGATTAGACATCGCCAGATTCACCACCAACAAAATTTAAAAAAATAAAAATAAATGTATTGTTAGATCAACAATTACTCCATAACCTTGAGCTATTAAAGAATGCATCTAACAATGTATATCAAGCACTCATACCTTTCCTCACATGTGACCCCGTCTTGCACGCGTAGTGACACCAGAACTTAACAGAGTAATAGAGTACGTACTTGTGTTTACAAAAAGACACGAGAGTAAACGAGGGAGAATGGTCAAACTTTAATCAAATACCTCTCATAACCAAATCTTCAATTCCATGTTAGATCACTAATTATTCCAAAAGCTTAAACTATTAGAGAATGAGCTAAAAATATATATATCAAACTCTCAAATATATGAAAGTTTTTTTTATAAGTAATATTATAGGTTTTTTTTCTTGATAAGTAAACGTATAAAAGGTATAACTACTAACTGGTCACCAAGGCAAAGGCCAAAGCTTTCAATCACCAGTTATTAAATGAGAAATAAAACGTACTGCACTACCTCCTTCAGTTTCCAGTCAACTTGTGCCCTGTGTTTATGGTATATCAAGTTTTTTTTTAATATAAGCAAAGAGAAATATATAAAGAAAACACCAGAGGTCGGAGAACCCATATAATCAGAATAAGTATTTACTTCTTTTTTATTTCTCTTGTAGACAACAAGTGAGGTCATGAACTACTTAACAAAAAATAAAAAATAAATAAAAAAAAATAAGTGTAGTCATCAAATGGCAGTTTGCCTTGGTGAAGAGGGAAAAAACCAAAACAAATTAAAATAATAACGAGGACTGCTGCTTTTTTTCGACAAGTGTAAAGAAGAACTGCTGCTTCACAAGCTTCAATTCATAAACCTAAAATCTAACATAATAATAGTGGTCATGATTTGACATACAGCTTACAATTAAAATGAAATTACCATTTGTATCTTGAAGCAGAAGTTATTAAGGTCACTAACCTCAAGACATACAAAAGCAGATGGCCTACAGCGGCAAACAATGGCAGAAAGATACAAGTACTGCTGGCATATAATGCATGTAGGATCCTTCAAAACCCACCAGGAAATATCCATCATCAGCGGGTATAAATATAAGATGATTATTTTGATACTGCAGAACAAGAATGCACATCATAATGGTAATACCTCTTCAGTACCAACATATTCAGGGTGCTTCCGTGGTGACATGGGAGATGAATTAACAATGCCATTTCTCCATAGTTGCTCTCTCAAAAATTTCTCTTTATCATATATTCTAAGCAATTCATTTTTCAAGTAAGGTAATGCTTTGATATCACAATCACTCTGCAAGTAACATAAAATAATTAAGCAGATGCAACTATCACAATCATTGGCAAGTAACATAACACTAAATAAGAAGATGCAACTAACAATCCACAGAAGTAACTCCAGGATTCAACTTAACACAAAATGGTGCGGTGATTTTTAACTGTTAATAAGAAAGGGTGTCAGCAACAACAGTGAAAAAAAATTCAGTTCAGATTCGACATTTAAACAGCTATTTACATCCAACCAACGAACTGGCCTAAGATTTGAGAGAGAGAGAGAAGGAAACCAAAAAAAAAATCAAATGCAATAGTGATTCAGCAGAAGTAGCCATATAGTTCCATGCACTGAGCCAAAAGAATTAATGAACAAAGAATTAATGAATTTAAAATCTACACATGTAAAGTGTCCACTTCCAAGAAGTAAACAAACTGTGAAAACAAGGAGTCAACGGGAGCATTAAATTTCAGATGTTAACAAAATAATTGAACTGAAAACAATCAGTCTGCATAAATCATTATTTTCTAAGAATAAGGACAAAATTTAACAGCATGGATCTTATTAACTTATTCATCATTGCATCTACATAAGCATATTATTCGATGATATTGAGAAGGGACATTATGTTCAGATTAATTCAGGCTTTTTTCCCTTGATAAGGGAACAAAGAAACGATATTATCAAGCAGTATGACTGGATTCAGGTTGAAGTGGCTACAAGACAAGAAGAGGAGAGGAATGCCAAAAGAGAACCTGAAACAACTAAATAAGAAAAAAGCATCAAGAATTATGTTTTAACATAGGAATGGAAGGGGGTGCTATTCGCACTCCCCAAATTGCTAAAGGGCTCCATATTTATAAAATGAGATTATTATTTTTTCTATCGGTAAAGGTATATTATATAAATAGCAGCCAACGGGGGAGCGAATCCGTGTACAAAAAGGGATAGGCTGCAATAGTTAAAGCCTAAAATCCCCTAGAAACTCTACAAAAGTATTTACAAGCAAAAGAGTTTTTTCCTTAACCCAAAAAATACAAAAGCTTCAAAAAAGAATCTTTGAATCTCGCCAATGGTTGTTCCAACCCTTCAAATGTGCTCTTGTTCCGCTCCCGCCACAAACACCACATTAAACAAAGAGGGGCCATTCTCCAAACCACCTGCACTTCCTTTCTAACTTTGCTGCATCTCCGACTTAATAAAATTTTCCTAACTGTAGAAGGCAGCAACCAACTACACCCAAAAAGAGAGAATTTTAAGCTCCACATCCCTCGCCCACTCACAATGCAAAAGTAAGCGTTCCACCGACGACTCGGCACATTTTCACAAACAACACCTGTTCACACGTTCAAAACCTCTCCTGCATAAATTATCAAGAGTCAAAAAAGTACCCCCAAGAAGCTGTCCATAAAAAAACGCCACTTTAGAAGGAACTCGAGACCTCCAAATGAGCTTCCAAGGGAAGATCTCTTCATTCCTCTTAACCAACTCCTTGTAAAACAACCTAACATCGAATTCCTTACTACCATCAGCCTTCCACGCCACCCTGTCTTCTTTACCTTCTACCACCCATAGCCTACTCAGAAACTCCATCAACCCGTCCCCCTCTTTAATCTCCCAATCATAAAAGTCCTTACGAAAGATAGGGCACCAAACACAGTTTCCACCTACCATAGACACATAATCCGCAACTAATGCATTCCTATCCGTGGCCAACCGATAAAGAGAAGGGGAATTTCTCTTTCAATGTCAAGTCACATCCCCAAGCATCCTTCCAAAAACTTATTCTAGATCCCTCCCCCACCTCCAAGCGGGTAAGAAGAACAAAAGTACTCTCTCCTCGCCTTATGGACTTCGAACACAACAACCATGTGCCTCTACTACTTCTTTCGACGCACATCCCCCTTTTTCCACCCCATACTTTGTAGCTACCACTTCCCTCCATAAAGCCTCCACTACAAATCTCCACAGCCATTTCCCCAATAAAACTTTGTTGAACACTCTCAAATCTTTGAAATCGAGACCAATTCATTCTATTGGATGCTTCACCTTTTCTCATTTGACAATAGCATCTTCTTCTCACCTTCCTTACCCTCCCAAAGGAACTCCCATTGAAGCCTTTCCAACATTCTTTCCACCAACACTGGCATAGGGAATAACGACATAAAATAAGTTGGCAAATTGGCCAATGTGCTTTTAATTAAAGTCATTCTACCTCCTTTTGAAAGATAATGACTCTTCCAAACCGCCAGACGAGGTTGAAATTGTTCCACCACTGCATCCCACGCGGCCTTTGATCTAGCTGAAGCGCCCAACTACAAACAAGTAAGTGGAAGGGAAGCCCCCCACACCACACGCAAAAACCCCAAGCAAGCTCCTCCACCTCCCTCACTATCCACACAATGATCAATTTCTTTCACTTGTCTAGAATTCCACATCAATAGAATATGGGCTACCAAGCATCATTTCTTCTTCTTTCCTATTAATACATTATGTTAAGAAAACCTCAACCAAGCATCTCCGACCAAACGACAATAGCATCTCCGACCATAGCATCTCTGACCAGATGACAGTAGCCCAGTTCGGCGAAAAGACCTTTGAGATTTCCAACGAAAGTACAGGAGGAAGGGAAATATTTCAGATCACTTAGCGAGGGCCAAGTGTTGTGCGGAGGGTATGGTTAACTCAATGGGAACTGGATTGGTTGTGCAGTGTTCTAGAAGAATCTTCGAAGGAGAAGAGCAGGTCGGTCTTCCCTAGAGCTGTCCATGGCAGGGGGGGAACTTGTGGATCTGGTGTCGCTCGAACGCAGCAGGCAGTTGACGAGATCATCAAATCGTCACTGGCAGCACAAGCTTTCCGGAAAATGAGCTCCCCTCAGGCAAGGCTGAGATTGAGAGATGGCCAATCCTACAAGGAGATAGCTGAGATTAAAGGCTGGCCGACGTCTATTATGCAAGTGGAGAGGGGGATGGAAGGCGAGTGGGAGGACGTGAGGGTGGAAGAGACAAAGTGCTGAGAGAGACTGAATTTCCTTCAACGTTGCTTAATCGGTCGCACTGGCTCCACGCAGATGGAGGTTCCAGTTAGATCAAATGTTCAGAGATTGGTAGATCGGCAATGGAGGGTTTCGGCAGGTGTTAAGCTGATGGATATGCATGGAGTTTACTTCATGTTTGAATTTCCTTCAGAAAAGGAGGCAAAGAGAGTGCTCAATGAAAGGGATTGGAAAAACGAAGGCCACCCAGTCCTTCTAGACTTCTGGAATCCTGCAGGTGGATGTCTTCGTTCAAAGGAAGCTCAGCCAACGTGAGTCAGACTCGTGGGGTTACCGGCCTTCTTGTGGAATAAGGAAATGTTGAAGGTTGTTGGGGATTGTTGTGGGGGTTTCCTGAAAATTGACGAGGAGACAGGCAAGAAAACATCTCCGATAGGCGAGGATCCTCGTTAGGGCTAGCAGAGAATCATTCCGGCGAATCTTCGCCTGAGTGTGGGCCGATGGAGAAATGTGATCCCAATTTGGTCAGAATCAGGCCCTCACACCCTCTCCAATAGTTCAGAGAAGGGGAAGGCCATGGAGGAATCTACAATAGATCATGGCAAGACAAGGGTGAAGACGATCCACGCACAGAGAGCGCGTGCAGAACCAATGCTCGTGGCAGGGACTGGGGTTACAAGTGGCAGGCAAATGACCAATGTCAGGTGGTTGAAAGCACAAAAATCAAATTTCGAATTAACTCACAGCCTGTGCGATGGTGAATGCACGACAAGCTGGGCTGGTGATAATGGGCCGGGTATGGGCCTGGTCAAGAGTAGATGGAACGGACCAGCTCGGGGTTGGAAAAATAGGACCAATTGTCACCCCCTAGCCCAGAGGAGGGGTCCACCTAACGAAACTCGTCGGTTAAGTTGCAAGTGCCTGCTTAATCCTGCGATGCAAGGCAAGGAAGAGGACCGAGGCCCATTTTCGGGGGCCCAGGATGGAGCGCAGATTTTAGAAAAGGAAGGGGAGTATTTTCAGAGGGGGCTGAACCTTCTGGGGGAGAGCACACCTTGAGGGAGATCAGAGAGGCCGAAATGAGAGGAGATCTTCTAGCCTCGGTTGCGAAAGACAAAGCGATGGATGGAGCGGAGGAGACTGTCGAGCCCCAGTGCGTGAATCCCGAGAGTAATGTTCGTGAATCCCGAGAGTAATGTTCGTGAAGAGGAAAGAAAGTTGATAGAAGGGGGTTCCAGCAGTGAAGGCAGGGCCTCTAGAAGTTGGGAGGATGAGTCGATAAATTCAGAAGCGTGGAGAGATATTGAGGGTAGGGGATTGGGATGCAACAATATGCATGGAGGGGTAGACCACGTTGAAAGTATCAGTAGCTGGGTGGAAGAGGTGGCTTGCGAAGAACAGATTGTCCTCAGACCAGGTGGTGCGGAAGAGATGCCCCTGATGTGCAGCCCTTTAGCGATTACGGTTCCTGGGTTCCTGAAAGTGTGCATAGTGGTGAGGTTGATGTCTCAAAGTGGGTGATGAGGAAGGTTCAATGGGTTAGTCGTCATTGTGGGATGTCCTGCAACGGGTTTGAGGACAGAATGTTGCAGCTCTTCAGGGATATTGAGGAAGCCAAGCATCAGCAACAGTTCATTGACCTTGGGAAAGGAAGAAATATCAGCTAGGAAACTTCAGCGTGTGCTTAAAAATCTTGCCAGTACTATCAACTATGACTGCACGAAGGGTGAGGTGGAGGGGACTGCTGGGACTTCTTCTCTGTGTAAATGATGAATGTTAACATTATCTCCTGGAATGTGAGAGGCCTAAACGATTCAGACAAGAGGATGGTAGTGAAAAGATGGCTGCGCAAGTGGAATCCAACAGTGGCTTGTCTGCAGGAAACCAAGTTGGATTCTTTATCCAGGTTGACCGCAAAAAGTATTTGGTCAGCTAGGGAGATGGGTTGGGTTACCGTGGATGTTGTAGGGGCTGCTGGAGGGGTTGCAGTGTTCTGGAATACTAGGGAGGTAAGGTGCTTGGAAAGACAGGTGGGAGTTTTTTCTGACTTCTACATATTTGAGTTTGTCCAGGGGGGTATTGTCTAGGCCTTTGCTGGTGTCTATGGGCATCAAACTTCGGTAGATAGAAGAGGGCTGGGGGAGAGCTGCAGGGTATGAAGAATAGGTGGAGAGTGCCCAGGTGCATTGGGGGTGACTTCAACGAGGTTAGATTTCCATCTGAGAGGTGGGGAGGGGGCGCCATGTCTAGGGGAATGAGGGACTTTTCTGCCTTTATCAACTCTGATGATTGGATGGATCTTCCTCTTCGAGGAAGGGCTTTTACTTGGTTCAGGGGAGGGGATGGGCAGTCAAAATCCAGGCTGGACAGATTTGTGGTTTCCTCAGATTGGAGGGCTTGTTTAGGGGCATCTCTCAGACTTGTTTACCCAGAGTTATCTCCGATCACTGTCCTGTGTTATTGAAGAGTGGGGGCAGCTCTCAAAGGAAAAAGCCTTTCTGTTTCAAGAACATGTGGTTGGATCATGGAGGTTTTCGTGACTTGGTGGACAGGTGGTGGAAGGGGTACGAGGTGGAAGGAACTCCTAGCTTTGTTCTAGCTAGGAAATTGAAGTTGTTGAAGTTAGATCTCATAAAATGGAATAAGGAAGACTATGGTAATATCCAGAACAAGATCACTGAAAAGTTACAGAGTATCCACGACATCGAGCTTAAGGATCAAGTTCAAGGGATCTCGGATGGGGAGAAATTAAGGTGGGAGGAGCTAAGAGGGGAATTGCCTGGTTGTTGAAAGCTGAAGAGGTCTACTGGAGACAGAATTCCAGGGCTCTGTGGTTAAAGGAAGCTGACAGGAATACCAAATTTTTCCACAAGATTGCGAAGTCTCATTCTCATAAAAACAATATTTCTGTGGTCAGGATTCGTGGGCAGGTTCTCAGTGAGGCTCGGGAGATCCGGGAAGGAATCTCTTCCTTTTATAGGGATTTATTTCAGGAGGCTTGTGACTGGAGACCGGGAGTGGATGATCTGATTGTGAAGTCCTTGGATAGGGAATCGGCAGCAGAGTTGGACAATCCTTTCACGGAAGTAGAGATCGTGGCTGCCTTGGATGCTTGTGACGGGGACAACGCTCCAGGCCCGGATGGCTTTAGCCTAGCTTTTTTCAAGCACTGTTGGGCAACTGTCAAGGCGGATGTGATTGCCATTTTTGACTTCTTTTTTAGGTTTGGGAGCTTCGAAATAAGCCTCAATGCTTCTTTAGTAGCCCTTATTCCAAAGAAGGAAGGGGCAAGGATATCAAGGGCTTCCACCCCATTTGTTTGATTGGGAGTGTTTACAAGCTTCTGGCGAAAGTGCTTTCTATCAAACCGCGAGGGGTGGTGGGCGAAGTTATTTCAAAGAGCCAAAATGCTTTTGTTGGGAATAGGCAAATCTCGAATGCAGTTCTTGTTGCCAATGAGGGTATTGACGCTAGGAGCAAGAGGGGAGACGGCCTTCTGTGCAAGCTTGATATCGAAAAAGCCTACAACCACGTCAATTGAAACTTCCTGATTTCCATGCTCAAGAAGATGGGGTTTGGGAATAGGTGGAGGAGGTGAATTGTTGCCTGTATCTCCTCAGTGTCTATGTTTGTGTTGGTTAACGAGTCTCCAAGAGGATTCTTCCAGACTTCTAGAGGCTTGAGACAGGGTGATCCTTTGTCTCTTTTCTCGTTTGGTATTGTGATGGAGGCTTTCAGCTCCATGTTAAGCATAATTGTTGAGGGTGGGTTGGTGAAGGGCTTTAGAGTGGAGGGCACGGACTAGCGTTCTGTAATGATCTCCCATCTTCTCTTTGCAGACAATACTCTGTTATTCTGTGAAGCGAATGTGAGACAACTGCGGTACATTAGATTCGTGCTTGTGTGCTTTGAAGTTGTCTCAGGATTGAAGATTAATCTGAGGAAGAGCGAAATCATTCCTGTCGGTAGGGTGAACCATCTAGAGCGCACATTAGGTTGTTGGGTGGGGGCTCTCCCTTCCACGTATTTGTGCTTGCCCTTGGGAGCCCCACCCAGATTTTCTGTGATATGGGATCTTATTGTGGAAAGATTTCAAAGGAAGTCAGCTAGTTGGAAAGGAAAGCATCTGTCTAAGGGTGGTAAGATTATTTTAATCAAGAGCACGTCGGCTAATCTGCCAACCTATTTCATGTCCTTGTTCGCCATTCTAGCTACAGTGGAGCGTAGATTGGACAAGATTTAGTGGGATTTTTTGTGGAACGGGTTAGAGGGGGGGAAAGGAAAATTCATCTTACTAGTTGGGATAAGGTGAGGACTCCCATTTACCAAGGGAGCCTAGGTGTGAAAAATCTCAGGTTCTTCGACAAGGCCTTGCTTGGGAAATGGCTTTGGAGATTTGGGGTGGAAAGGGACACATTGTGGAGAGAAGTGGTGGCGGTGAAATATGGATATGACAGGTTAAGCTGGTTTCAGAGGGAGGTGGGGGGGCCCTGGTGGTTGTGGTGTTTGGAAGCTTTTTCAAAAGGGTATTGAGGGTTAGGAGGCCAGTGAGGTTCAAGGTAGGGAATGGTTCTTGAGTCAAGTTTTGGGAGGATGTTTGGTGTGGGGACAAGGACTTGAAAAAGGTATTCCAACAGTTGTATAGCTTGGCTCACTCTTCGAATGCCTTGGTCACTAATTATGCTTCTCTCGAAGGAATGGAGGTGGTGTGGACTCCTGTGTTTAGACGTCATTTCTTTGACTGGGAATTAGAGGAGGTGGTAGTTCTAACGAGTTTGATTCATGTGTATAGGTTTAGGGCGGAGAGGACGGATCGTATGAGTTCGTCTACAGACGCGAAGGGGTTTTTCTCGGTCAAGTCCTTTTACAAGGAGTTGGTGGGGAACAAGGAAAGGCACTTTCCGTAGAAGATTGTGTGGTACACTAGTGCTCCCACGAAGGTTGCCTTTTTTGCTTGGGTGGCCTCATGGGGAGCTATTTTGACCACGGATAATCTTCAGAGGAGGGGGTTTCAATTGGCTAACAGATGTCCAATGTGCAAGTTGAAGGCGGAATCTGCTGACCACTTGTTGATTCACTACCCTATAGCAGGTGGCTTGTGGAGTTTGCTGGCCACCTTTGGTTTGTCATGGGTTGTGCTGCCTAGAGTAGTGGACCTCTTCTCTTGTTGGGGTGGTTTGCAGGTAAGAAAGGATATCAAAAGGGTTTGGAGGATGGACCCTCACTATGGTGCTTGGTGTTTGTGGTGCGAGAGGAACTGTCGGATTTTTTAGGGAAGTGAGAAGCCCCCTTTTGTTCTGAAGGATGTTTTGTTGCGCCTTCTATTTTTTTGGGCCAAAAAGACCCTCCCTTCGTCTATAGTTTCTTTTGTAGATTTTTTGGGGTCTTTGAACCCGTAACTGTACATCTTTTGTACTGTGGTGAGTCCCCCTTGGGCACCTTTTTATAGAATTTTACCCGTATCAAAAAAAAAAAGAATACCTCCAGCCACCTGCCCTTGCTGCCAGACTTCTCCAGTCCACCCATTTACTTTTCCATAGACTTCTCATCAGCCCATCTGTCGCCACTTCCAACTTTGTTTCTTGTAGACACACAATGACTAGATTGCAAGATTTCAGAGCCCCCTTCACCACTGTTCTTTTAAAATAGAGCCCCTTAGTTATTTGTGGAGTGCAAATAGCCTCATCCACGAAATGCTCTAGATAGAATGAATGGCAAAACTAGATTAGTGTGGCCAACCTCAAGTAGGCAACATTAAGGCTTTTGTTAATGTTGTTGTTGCTGTTGTTGTTGTTGTTGTTTCTCTCCCTCTCTCTCTCTGGCATGTTTTGATGTTTGATATTATGTAGTTGATAAGGCCGCAAATTAGCTGAGCCTTTCATGAACAGCTCAGACTTGGCTCACTAGGTAGTTCTTTCATTTATAACACCAAGCTCAAGCTTTAATAATAATAATAATTTAGTAAATGAAACAAGTCTAAGCCACCTAAGGCTCTACTCACTTAGCCTCACAATCATTCGATTTCTTGATGCACTTAAAAAAAATGTGGTACTTCCATGTTCTAAACGTCACCTGAGATACCTCGCCAGTCTTTGTATAACTTAGTATTTCTTCTTTGTTTATTCAATATTTAGCCAATTTATTTTCAAATGGGGAAGGATTGACATATATGTATTGTAAAGAGTCTCTAATGCCATCATTATTTTCAAATGTGGAAGGATTAACATATATGTATGGACCAAATCAACTTTCTCTATAAAATATTTAGTGTAAAGTTGAAATCCTTCAGTATCGTAAAAGCATAGTTCAAGTTTTGTACATTGGGCCAAGCCCAGCAGCTCTCTGATTTTGGCAAACGAATCTTGAACATCTTTTGAGTCAGCTTGCCATGAGCCCAATCCATGTTCAAGCAGAACCTAGAGATGATCGAGCCAAGCCTTAACATATCAAAACTCAACTCAACTCATTTGTAGCCTAAGGAATGTACCGTCTTCTTCATGGAGTCCAATTTAGGTTTGCTTTGCATCATATCGCTTGCACTTGTATTTTCATAATCAATAAGTTATGACAAGAAGAAAATTTTTTAACCTTGGCTACCACACAAACAAGCTCCTCGTGTGACAAAACAGCAGCTTTTCTATACAGCTGATACAGCTCTGCTCCAAAACCGCCATGAGGTAGCCAATCTGCAGGAGCGAAATTGACCGCCTCTGCACAATTCAAGCCTGTAAAAACCAAAGAGTGGATAAGAAAATCAAAGCATTATGCACCAAATATGATGCATCACGATATGCTAATCCCTTCAACACATAACTGTTAACTTGTAAGTAACATGGCTTACCAAAATTGAAACCTCCATGGAATGATCTGGGGAAGGTGATGACAAAGTTTCCAGGCTCCTGGCAGAAAGCAAGCATGTACAGAATCAGAAACATAAAGTATCCAATAAAATATAAGGAGTGCTCAATAATTCATCTCCACAATAATGCACTGAAAATGTGATTTCTGGCTTGAAGAACTGAGCAGAAGCTTCAGTACATGGCCAGTAAGAATATCCAAGCCAGATACAAATTAGTATATGATGGGCCTAAGAAGCACGGATACGGACACGGGACACGGATACGACACGATACGGACACGCAGACACGTTATTTCTCAAAAAAGTAGGACACAGACACGTTAGGTACACGTTGAATATATATAAATTTTTATATTTTTTATATGACTATATAATAAAAACCTAATGTTATTTCAATTAAACTTGATATAAAAACACACAAATTTAAAAAATATTATTAAGATACTAAAATAACAAAGTTATTAAATAAAAATTAAAGAACTTCTTCATATAATCATCAATATCCATGATTCAAGTGTCCGGAAACGTGTCCGGGAAGTGTTCGAAAGTGTCGGTGTCCGACACGCGTCCGACACGGACACGTGAGCCAAAATAGAGTGTCCGTGCTTCTTAGTGATGGGCCAATATAACCACCATCACGTGTGTGTAGCCACAGACATTACCAAATTTTTTGGGTGATTATTATACTTTACTAGGAGGAAAAAAATGCAAGACATGATTGGATAGGAATGTAGTTATATATCAAGCATATAATGATCATTGTAATGATAATGACAAAGAAGAGGCTGTGCGGATGATTAGAAACAAAGGCACTAAACTTTAATACTAAGAATTTGATGTACCATTTTCAGAATCTACTGCATTATAACAGTAACTAAAATACTAGAGCCCATGTATTTCAGTTTTCAAAAACAACACTGAGAATATATCTCGTTTCCCAATAAGGAAATGGCAACAATTTGAGTTTACATCATCCTCCAATTTCATGACATTCTAAACCAAAAAATGGAGATGAAAATACAGAAGAAATTGCGTCATTTCAAGGAAACATGCTGTTCCCAGAGATACTTTTGGAGTTGTGAAAAACACTCAAAACATATTCTCATTATTTCTGTTTAAAAAAAAAATTCAAAAATGGAACTCTCTTTGATTATCAAAAGAAAATCAAGAAGATACCACCGCACCCTTTTATTACAACAAATCAACCTACGCAGAATTATTCTGTTGAACCATCTGAAGGTTGATAATAAATTTAAATTGAAGTAGAAACCCATTGTTTTCATACTAAACTGAATTACTATTTCTTGATATATTTTATAATTTAAAAAATAAAAAATCATACTCCACAAAACAGACAATGGAGTGATCTTTAATTCATTGACATGTCAATGAGGTAAGTAAGAGATTTTATTTAAGGAAAAGAAGAATGTACAAGAGAAAGGGGAACAGACCCCCCCCCCCCCCCTCCTTCCTCTTATACAAGAGCAGACAGGGACATGTATGAGCTAAGAGGCAGAGAGCTACATCTAACTAAAGTCCACACACTACTGAATTTGAAATTTGCATCAGGGGGATTCCAGTGCATGCTTAGTTCCCAATTCTGGAAAGAGTTTGGGATATTCTTCCAGTTTGAAGCTTGGACTTGAATAGCAGTTCTCACCAAGGAAAAACTTGATCAGCATCCATGAATTTTGATCTCCATAGTCTGTTACTTTGCTCAGACCAGACACAGTAAACAGCAGCAGCAAGACTGAGCTTCCTGATATTGGCAAGAGCTTCCTGAGATTCCTGCAGATAAGGCAGCAATGCAGCCCGTGTTTCCAAATGAAGGTAGAAAGGGGACAGTTAAAAAATAGATGGATGGTCAAAGGTTTCATCCTGAGAGGAGCACAGCAGACAAATGGAGGGAGGGGGGAGCCCCCATCTGATGATTTTGTCTCTTGTGTCCATGCGATCTTTGCACAAAAGGCAGAGAATAAAGGAGAATTTGGGAACAATCTTAGAGCACCAACAAGGTGAGACCAGGTAACAGTGGGAAGGGGACCTCTGATAGCATTCCAAGCAGAATTGGAGGAAAAAGCTCCAGAGGGGTGGGCCAACCATTGGATAGAATCTTGCTGGGAAGGATTCGGCAAGAAGTTTGGGGGTGAATGGAGAAGCTAGAGGAAGCAGAGAGAGTGGGCCAAATCCACTTTGTGACCATCAATGATTGAGGATATACCTTAGTTTGCTGGGAGTGATTGAAATCTACGATAATTCTCCATCCAAAAGTCTCAAGAAGGGGCCCATCCTCCTCCCTTAGATTTCTAATTTTCCCAATTCTCATAAACATAATATAAATCCAGAAGGCAAAGTTTCAGTCAGTTAAGTCAAATCCTTGGAGTTTCAATATTAAATTCAAAAATCGTTCAATACCTCCAAAGAATGATCATTGGGATGGCATCCTTACAAATGATAAAAATTAATTTCCACTGGGATTTTTCCACCAAAAAAAAAAAAATTGATAAGTAATGTTCCATTAAAAAGCACCTAAGGTGGGCGAACTGCTTATAAAAAAGGTCAGCTAAAGAAAAGAAAAAAGAAAGAAACAGCTTAAACCCGCCCAAAAGTTTTAGAAAAAATCTATACAAGACGGGTAAAATTCAATTACCCAAAAGTATAGAGATCTTAACAACCTATCTTTTAATCTACAAAGGGAAATTGATTCCCTTTCAAAAATCCTACTACTACTTTCTTGACAAATACACCCAAAAAAAAAAAAAAAAGTGGAGCCAACCTCCACACTTTCCTAGCACTACACTTAACTCAAGCCCCTCATCAGACTTTCAACAAGTCAACCACCGACCAAGGCGAATACCCCAGAAGCCTCCTCTAGAAACCAAGCAATGAATAAACAAGTGTTGATGGTTTCTTCCTCCTCTTGACACATGTAGCACCTATTAGCCAATCGCACTCCTCTTTGTTGCAAATTATCTATTGTCAATATAGCCGCCCAAGCCAGAGTCCCAAAAAATGCCACCCTTGTAGGGGCCTTGGTGCACCAAATAGCCTTCCAAGGAAAATCCCTAGAGAATGAAGAGAGAGAGAGTGAGAGAGGGCGGGGGAGAGAGAATAACTCATCTCAAGGGGTCTTAGTCCCCTTTTATGACCATGAAGCCTATTTATAGGCTTGTAGAGACCTCTTAGAAACCAATGGTCAAATGTAATGAGTTAGGGCTTCAATTTTTATGGTTCAAGGTTGGGAAGGTACGGTTCATGATTGAGGATTGAATAAGTATTAGATTGGTAGAAGTCTAAGCCTAATTTTAGTCTAAAATCAAAAGAAAAGGCTTGCAGGAAATTCTGGACAGCAAGCAAAAACCATGCTTTCAGGGGGGTTACAATGGAGGGGGTGAATTAAGCTAGGGTATGTTGATTGAAAGTTTAGAGTTTAGGTGATTAAATTAAGGTTATAGAAAGACTGATTATGGCTGACAACTTGGCACAGCAGTGCCAAAAATTAATATCAAAGAAGATGAAATAGAAGAAAAATTATCACCAAGAAGAAATTAATGGGGTCTCAATATCAAAACATACAAAAAACTGCAAAAATAATTTTTTTAATAGGTAAGTGGACCCTTAGGGTGGGAGTTGAACTTGGGCCCTTTGGGTTATTTCCCAAGCCTCTTCCCAACCCAAACCCAAGGTTTAAAAAACTGCAAAGTATTTTATTAATCAAACTTTTCCTATTATCTTTACAAAAGACTTGCTCATGTACAGGTTCTCCGGCTAAACATAGGATTTTCTCAACCCAACTGGACAACGGATTTTATAAAATAAATAAGATTCTACTAATTCCAAACAAGTAATGTACTAAACAAAATTTATAACCAAACACCTAATAATCTAGACACCAAATAATTACAAAATTATTAAAAGACCCCTAATCTATAACTTTACCAAAATACCCCTAGTTGTGGAAAATCTATTTTCTTTTAACTCAAAAGTATATTAGAACCATATTGGCTCCCATTAAAATATTTTTCTTGATCATGTAACACGTGGTGGGACCCATGACCCATTGGAGGGGCCCATATAGATGCTTCTCTTTTTTCTCCTTTTCCAAGCATACACTTCGAGGTACCTATCCCCATTGAGTTTTCTTATATTATCAATTTAGGACTTGTACCCGTTATAAAATCCTAAATGTTTTTCAAAGAACAAAGAAAACAATACAGCAATAGTAAAAGGACTACTCTTAAATACTAGAAACCTTTGTAATAGAAGGATTTCAGCAATCTTTAACAAGTATTCAAATAAATAATGCTACTAAACTAAGCCAAAAAAACCATGCCATCTTTGCTAAGTCCCACATCTTGCTCCGTTGACCATATGATCACAAGCCCCTAATACCAAGGTGCACCAATGTCCTTTTTTTTGACAAGAGTATCTATTAGAAAGTGCCAAAGGGGACCCAAACCATGTACACCAAAAAGAATAGGAGCTAAAGACTAGGTCCTATAAAATTTATCTCCCAAAAATTCAACAAAAGAAATAACAGAATCTGGATAGTGCCCCAAAATCCAATAATGAAATGCATAAAAAAAAAATCCTCTTTAACATATGGAATGACAAGATCTTCAGACTAACTTGATAATTGCCAAAGTTGAGGTTGAGGTGTTCTTCACAAACTTCATGTAAACACCAATGATTGCAGGGTGAATGAATGCAACAATCATGAATTATGTGTGATATGGGGGCACTATTTCTTGTAGCAACATCTAAAACTTAAATTGCTTTTAGGCATCAGTAATTTCTTTGAACAGTTCACAGGATCCTAAACCCCAAGAAAGGCTTGCTTTGCTCTGACACCAAATTAACACAACCTAGGGCTTTTGTAGGGTTTCAAGCCTTCTTGGATAACCTAAAGGATCATTAACCAAGTCTTGGAAAACTAATTCAGCAAATAATCATCCACAAACAGTCTCCTCACCGAAAAGAAGTATAGAACATGTGCTGAAAATTGCTTAAAATTGAAAGACAATAAATTAGAGAACTTGTGGCAATCAATTGTAGCACAGTGATAGAAGTGCTGGCATGGCATATAAAAGGGAGGAGGGAGGAGTTGGGTTTGGGGTTCAATCCTTGTTCCATTTGACCAAAAGTAGAGAACATGAGATTTTGTAAAATAGGCAGTACAGTGCATCAATCAGTCAACAAACTAGTGAATAATGACGAAAAATCTAAATGTAAAAGTAAACACTACAAAGCATGAAAACTTTAGTAACATGCGAGAGTTGATCCAAATAAGAAAAATAGTGAATAATTGAAGGTTGGAATGGATAGATAGATAGATACACATACAAGGGAACAAGGAGATGGATAGATAAGAGCAAGGTAAAAATAGAAAAGAACACAAAGTAAAATAATCCACCAACACAGAGGGTGCATCTTGATTTTCCAAACTACTTGACACAGAGGAGGGCTCAACAGTTGTGTGTAAAAACATTGTAGGAAAATATATATGTGCATTCAAGCAGAACATGAGGGGGAAACAGAAAAGATGAAGAAGAGAAGAGAGAGTTAGAAGAAGAGGAGATGGTAGCAGCTTGCCCTAGTCTTCGAAACATCTCTAAAAACCTAATCTAATGGTTGCCATTGGGTTTCAGCAGAAGGAAATTTTGAAGACGAGGGTACAATCTCCTCTCAATCTCTTCTATTCTTCTTCATTTTTTTCTCTTTCCCTTGTTTATTCTCTTTGGAAGCGCATGTTCAACTTTGCCAGCTCATTCATACAAAACCTCCACGCCATCTTTTATGTCAATATGCTCAAAAGATCACGGTGTGCCCTCCTTCTTGGCGAGTCCTCTTACTTTCTTCTTCTTCTTCTTCTCCTTTCCACCTTTCTGATCTACCCAACCCTTTTCTTAAATATTTTTCTTGTTGTTCAACCATTCCAGCCCCAAGAGAACTTATATTAATCTCTAAAAGTTGTTCTCATCTTTTTAGTTAGGAAACAAATGGGAAAAAAAACAACAAAAAAATGAATATTGAGGTCATGTGCTAGCATATCGCACCTGTAGAATACTGTAAACTGGAACTCCATTTTCTTGCAACACAGATGGATTTAGCATGGTGACAAGCTGAAAGAGCAAATCTGGTTGCGCATCAAACAGATCAGGAAGACTCTTCCGCATTACCTGCAAAAAGGTAGAAAGTATAATTAGCGTGCTCTGACCAGAGCGCAAAAAAATCACAAGCCTGTCATCTGTGTAAGTATAAACTGACCGACATATACAAAATCCCCCATGAGAAATGACAAAGTAACTACAAACTAGAGGGGATAAACATTGAAAACTGGAAAGATTCGTCCTTGAAATTGAGAAGGCACAGCAAAATAAATACGCATATATAAATCAAAATCAGAAATTTATCAAACACAAAAAATATTCCAGCACCCATTTCAATTCCAATAATGCCGCCCGGTTGAAAAAATTTCCTGACAGAACATGGTATAGAAACCTTCTGGCTAAAAGAAAATCTGGCATATCACTAATGGATCCTTTTGGTGGGAGGAAAGAGCCAAAAGAAAGAAAGGAGAATTCGGAAAAAAGTTAGGGGTGGATAGAATTTCCATCATTTGGTGAGGGAGGGCCCTTCCCTCCGACACCACCAACTTCTTTCCACCCAAAAGTGGGACAAAGGGACGAGGAAAGGGCTCCTCTCTCACCAAAGGAAGTATTAAGTCATTGGAAACTCTCTTGCCATTCATTAAGAATATTAGACTAATGCCATTAAAACCAGGCCAAAACCTACAAGTTCAACCAGGCAGCATCTACACAACAGGCTCTTTTTTTCTTTTTTTGCTAAGTATATCTACACAACAGGCTCTTGCCACTGACTTTGATATCACAACACAATGGATATTTCAATAATACAATCAATTCCAATAATGCAGCCCAATTGAATTTTTTCTTACCGGATCGTCCAAAAAATGGAGAGTGCATAACAAACTATCTTTAACAAAAAAGGGGGAGGGGGGCATTTCTTTTCCCTCTAAAACTCTACAATTACGCTCCTCCCAAAGAGACTACAATTACGTTCCTAGCTACTAAACGACATACTCAGCACTTCCCATTAATTTAGAGACAAAAATATAGATATCTTACAATATTGGAAAATTAGTCTTCCAAATTACATCCTCCGATTTGTGTATGGGCAATGATAAACGTTCAGGTTATCAAGCATTAGATCTTAAAATGAATTTGAAAAATAAATATAAAGACTTATATAAGGTATCTGTATTTTCAACATTTTGTATACTAAAACAATGTGTTATTGCATTAATTTTTAGTATAAAAATTCTTATTGCATTGATTTGAATAATTAGGTTAAAAACTGTTTACAGAATCCAACTAGTTTAAGCCAAAAAGAGCTCACAAAACCAGACAACAATTTATCAAAATGATAAACTACCTTCTCGAAAGCACGGGCTTCACTACCAGGGACACTGTACCAACATTTTGGCTCTCCCCTGAAACGATATGAGAAGCAGTAAGCACATTTTCATATTATAATATATGAAACATATGGAATTTATCTGAAAAATCTATCACAGCCTACCACAAGAAAGTAATTTGGTATTAGGGGGAGGCAATTCATATATTGAATCATTTTGGCGTTTCTTTTTTTTCTTTTTCTTTTTTTCTCTTTTTTTTTTTTTTTTTTGGGGGGGGGGGGGGGGGGGAAGAGAGAGGGAGATATGAAGAACACAATGGGAATATATTGGACAGAAGCATCATGAAAGTAAGAATTTTGTTTCCTACCCATGTATTAAAATGTAAGGCACTATGTACTAAGGCTTCCCTTGAGGCAAGGTTGATTTGAACAAAACAATGTTCAAGATTGGGTGCTCAAATTCAGTAAGATACACATTAACTTGTGAGGCATGAATGTGACAAATACCATATGCTTTAAGGCCTACCTCATGGATTAGCTTGTCCCTTGTTCCTCTCATTTTAATCATTTTTAAGTGAAAATAAAAAGAATAGATGCACATAAAAAGAAGTACATAGAAAAGAACAACAAAACTCATCCAACATAATATTGATACAAAAATTTGAAACCAAACAACAAAAATCTAGAATAAACCTCTGGCACTAAGTCAGGCCACAATCTCAAATGTCCCTAACTTGTTGCTTCTCATTTAACCAAGAAAACTACTCCCAGATTTAGGGGTGGCAACAGGGCAAGGTTAGAACAAGAAACCCCTTTCCCAAACCCCACCCAGGTAGCAAAAAATTTTCCCAATGCCAAACAGGGCAAAGCAAGACATCAACTAAACCCATGCAAGCTGAGTACTTGTTAGGTCACAGGCACTCTATTTTTTTAGAACTTCAAAATGGGTAAATTACATTGACCTCCCCTGAAATTTCTGAAAATTTCATATGGCACCCCTCTTGTTTTTTAATCAAGCTTGTCTCCTAGACGAAACTTTTAAAAAGACATATTTACCCTACAATTAAATATTAATTATTTGGTCAAAAAAGTCAACAAAAACTAAAATTGACATCCATGTCATCTCCCAGCCCCCTGCTCTCAGTCTCACAACCACCACCGACATCACTCTGATCACTGCCGTCATAGCGAGGCGGCCATGGTGCTGGTCCTCTTCTCTAAACACCCCACCTGTCTGTGGTCAAGGTGCATCACCAGCGCAAACCCACCTTCACCGCCGCTCTATGACCTCCATCGCCAACCACCGTCCGCCACTCAACCACCACCATCACTGGCAGCCATCTCCCCCTTCATCAAGCAACCCATCATGGCCACCAGCTCACCAGAGCCCCCCACAACCATCACCCTTGTCCCTCTTACCACTCACAGCCACCATCAACAGCCGGAAACAACCTCCATCAAAACCTAGCCGTGCCAGCTTATTTCAACATTGAGTGGTTTGGCCTCTTTACTGGTTTGCACAAGCACCACCTCCATTCCGATTGTGTGCGTCGATTTCAAACAATTGTTTGGTTAAGCACCGCATCTTGTTCACCAAACTGGTGGTCATTCAAAGATAGGTTCTACCGTGTCAAATGACTCAAATGGCAATCGCCCACATGACCCCAATAACAACAGTTTGCCTAAATATCTCTCTAGACCATTGTTGTTTGAAAACAAATAGGTTCAGATCAAATAGATTTAACAATTGGGTTCAATTGTTTGATTATATATTCTGGTTCAATTTTGAATATTCTATATTTTGGTTCACTATATATTCTGGTTCATATATACACACACACACACACACATATTCTGAACCAGATTATATGTCTATATATGATGGATTCATATATATATATATATATATATATAAACTATATATATTATTTTGATTATATATATATATATATTCTAATTTATACATATATATATATATAAAAGTTATATATTCTGGTTTGATTCATTTGATTTTATATATATTTAATAACTATGAGTAAGTTTAAAAGAAACAGATTCAGGAATGCTACTAAGTTATAGAGACAAGAGAGAGAGAGAGAGAGAGAGACCTGTTGAGCTAATTTTCTAGGGCAATATTATCTTTGAATTTGTTAGAAGGGAAAACTAGGCATTTACAAAAGAATTAACAATGATGTCAGAAATCTTAGAAGCACGGATACGGATACGGACACGGGACACGGACACATAAAAACGTTATTTCTTTAAAAAAATAGGACACGTAACACATAAGGGACATATTGAATATATATAATTTTTTTATATTTTTATATGACCATATAATAAAAACCTAATATTATTGCAATTAAAATTGGTATAAAAACATACAAATCACAAAAATATTATTAAGATATTAAAATAACAAAGTCATTAAATAAAAATTAAAGAACTTCTTTATTTAATCATCAACATCCATGATTTAAGTGTCCGGAAAGTATCCAACAGTGTCGGTATCTGACCCGTGTCTGACATGGACACGTGACACAAAATAGAGTATTCGTGCTTTATAATCAGGAATCACGATCAGAGTCACTAATGGCTCTTGACGGCAGGGGGTGGGTTGTAACCAACATTAAAAAGATAGGGGGTGCAATGCAATTTAAGAAACAAGAGGGGTGCCACCTGTATTTGTTTGAAACCTCGTAAGAGGTCAGTGTAATTTATCCTAAAAAAATAGCAGTCATATTTCTCATCATCTACATTCCACAACATTAAAAAATTAAATTAAATATTTTACTTCAATAACATGTGCCATTACTTCAAATGAAAGCAGCCTGCGTGATCTTAAATGTCTAAACAGCAACACTTCAGTTTCTAGATGTTAGCCAGCCTCTCTCTCCTCACTCTCAATTTGGGACAAATGGATTACCCTTTTAAGACATAAGAAGAGACACTAAGTGCTTAAATAGCACTTTTTATTTCCAAAATACTTGCACTTCAAACAAGTTTCCAAATGACAGCCCCAAAGAGTACTTCTTTCCCACAGAAAACATTTAATGAGAACTTCCAGCAATAGGATCCTTCATCACTTCGAACAAGACAAAATACAAGAACTTATCAATTTCACATTCCATGTTAACTGGCAAAAAGAGGGGAGGAAAAGTATCATCCATAAATTCCACTTATTAGACTTTACTAATTCCCATATTCACCTTCAATCCAAAAACTACTTCAGAAAATTAAAACATGCACCAGATACTAAACCAAACCATATTGCCCCACAACATGCAATCAAGGCAAATGCATCCAATATTCATGCTTTGACACCATAACACCCCTCTAAACATAAAAGATTGAACAAATGCCACATAGCCAACTTTGCAACCAACCTGCTTAAAACTTTCATATCCAAAGATAAATAAAATGGAGACAAAGGGACCACAAAGAAATGATCATCCAACTTAAAGAACCACAACCGGGATCTATGACAAATCATTAAATCATGAAGATGAGAGACCACCAGAACAAAAAAACAAAAAAAAACAAGAAGAAGAAAACAGTGAATACAATCGTAGCTGTGTTTGGAAAAAAGCCTTTCTAACGACCAAAAAATAACAAAACACTGGAAACCAATGGCGTACCCAGAAATTTTCCCAGTAGGGTCATTCAATAACTTTTCACCATTTAAAATAAGATGCATTATTAAATTATCTTAAATAAAATTAAAAACATATTTCAAAATACAAATAAAATAAAAGAAACTTGAGTACATTAATCGTATTAATCATAGGGGTTTTCAAATTAATAACTGACATGGTCAATGAGGTATTGGGGTTTCATTTTATTGTTCTTCATTAAAGGTTGTCTAAGATTATTTCCAAGGCATAAGCTATCTCAACAAATCCACCCTACACAAATATAGTATAAGATCTTTACTTTCTAGTTTCTTTCAACATCATGATGATGGGGAACTCAGCTAAATTCTTTACATAAGACTCGACTCTAGTATTTGCATGCTAAAACTACCCTCATGATTCACAATTCGAAAAGCTTACTTCTAAAGATAAAAAAATATTTAAAAAAAAAAAAAACACCTTTTTTGGTCATATTATCAATCAAATATGTTCTTATCAAAGAAGCCCAATTTTGTTCTCGAGAGAGAGAGAGAGGCCCTACTTTTGCTATTCCATATTCATCACCCTGATTATTATCATTGCTATATATTTAAAAAATGACAGTAAAATTTTGTGAATTTTTGCCTAGAGGGATACTTGTCGTCAATTTGTAAAAGATGAGGGGGATTTATTAGAGGCAGTCATCAGCACCTAGGACTCTTGGTGGGAGAGATTTCTCAAGTTTTTGAAGTTGTACCATAAATAAAGTTGGAACAAAATATCAAGTTGTATGGGTTCCCACTTTCCAACTCATTGACTTATCTTATTCTTCTAAAGAACAAAATTTACCCTTCTCTCTTTATCTTTTGTAATTTTGGTGGACCAATTTAGGAAAAATAGTCCAAAACTTTTGTATCACGCTATATATATATATATATATATATCTATATTTTTTTTTTATAAGTGCTATATATATATATATATATATATATTCAAAGTTAGTGGCATCAATTGACCACACTCGGCTATATGTGGCCCGTCCATGATGGATATGATCATATTGGAAAAAGGGCCCTTCAAACAACCAACTTATAGATCATCCTCCCTAAAGGATCGCTTCACTATCCATGTATTCACTATCAGGGCTGCATCAAAAAAAAATTCCCACCCAAAAAATCTATTCTAAATTCAAAAAACCTCTTCAACCATTGCTAGTCCACCTTAGCCTTAGCACTTTGGTTAGTGTCTTAAAAAGACTGCCCTAGAAAGTAATAGATAATTCTTAGAGACAAGAATAAAGCCTTTCTCAAAGTCACACTTTTATGCAGTAAGTCCTACAACTCCCATAAAGTCCTCCCCCATAACAGCTCAACATCTTCTTGTAATAAAAAGAAACTCTCACACCAGCTCATATAATAGTGTCTCATTTAATTCCGCATCCAAAACCCCCTATAATCACTATAATAACTCAACAAAATCTTAACCCAATTTTTTAGAATTGATTGCATGAATCGTGTTTTGCCATGTGGCTTCATTTAGATCCATCACTTCAATTAAACCACACACTATTACAGCTAGTATTTGAGAAATTATTCAAGGCGTAAGGTAGACATTAAGGTGTGGCATTTCAAAAGGTGTTGAAGCACGCGAATGTTCGTATAAACAAAATATATCATATGAGGTGTAAAGGCACACACTGTTGCTCTCTAACTAGATTATGCCTCTCGACTATCTCAATTTTTTCTTCCAGAGCACCTTAAGTTTTGAAGGGTTTTTTTTTTTTTTTTTTGATAGGTAAGACACACACACAACCACTATATCCCAATTGAAACTTGAACCCTCAACCTCCTTTTTGGGAGGTAGAGGTAATACCATTCAAGCTAACGCTTGATGGTATCTTAAGTTTGAAGGGTAAAAACGTATAAATTGTTAGAAGATCAAATAGGCACATTCAGTAGCTATCTGAAAGAAATAACATAATGAGAACCAAGAGCTTCAAGTATTTGAAAAGCTTTTATAGCTCACTGAGCATATGAACCAGTTAGACTTTCTCTAACTAGCAATTAAATAACATGCTAATAAGATAACAAAGAAGACAATTTACGAGGCTGCGAGAAATGACATGGATGCCTATGGGTTTTTTTCAGTGAAAGTTCACTACAAAGGCCACAACCCATGTAAACTAGCCGCATACAAAATCTATACACTCATATCCCCTGAGAAAGAAAGAAAAAAAATCTATCAACACTAAAGATTGCCCCGTGATTCAGAAAAACAAAAAGCTCAACATCTTGTGCTTCAGCCTCCAATTTGACACCTCTACTGCCAACACCAATTAACAATAATCTAGAATCTTCTAATTAGGTTGCCAATTATTAAAAAAAAAAAAAACTTCTGTAACAGTTCCACCCATCTAAAGAAACAAGCCGGTAGGGGGGATCCGAGATGGTTTCCCCCTCTCTCAACACTCTAGATGATTATAATTTAAAAAACAATAGATGCCCATAAATGAAGCAGCCAAACAAAGCTTCTTGAGATGAAGCTTTGTTGAGCACTAATTTATAAGAGACTCAATATTTCTCACGTGTTTATCACTGTATAAGTTTCTTTATAACAGTATGAGAGATTTACATTGACTCTAAGCAGCACGGACACTCTATTTTGGCCAACGAAGTCCGACACATCCGTAACACGAACACGCTCAAGACATGTACCAAACACGTTGGGACACATGCACAGTCAAAATGTAATTTTAAAATTTAAAAAAAAAAAACATGGGGTCAATTTTGATATTTAAAAAAAAAAAATGGGGAACAATTTTTATTACACATTCTTTTAATTTCAATCTCTAAAATAACAAAGGGGGATCGGGCAGGATTTGACACATAAAGAAAACTAAAATTGAAGCCCTAGTCCCGCGAGTACCTTCAACTCCTCTAGGCACCATCAATTCCTCCAGCGCCATCAAACGGCACCGCCATCAAACTCCACTACCGCCTCTCCTCTGGTCATCGCAAATTCCAAGTACCGTCGCCCTCTGTCGTCTTTTAAAAAAAAAAAACTTTCTAATTTCTTCTTCTTCCTCTCGATCATCTCTCCTCTCTTTTTCTCCGATCGTCCTCTCCAATCATCTCTTTTCTTCTTAGTTCAAAAAAATGAAAAACCCCTCCACGTCCTACCCGGTCGTCCAAGTTGCTGCTTTCCGATAGCATCATTGGTTTGTCTTTCGACTCTTTCCTTGTAATCCTAAGTGAGCTACAACCCACACTCCTGCTGCTATTAGATACGTAGTACACGATTCTAAATTAGGTCATTTCAGATCATTTAATCACACTTTAATCCATGCAAGAGTCAATTCCTCTCATGGTCCACCAAGATGGTTCTTTCCACTGGGTTGACTACTGACCTAGATATGATTAATTGCAAGTTTCTTTCATGATTCTGGTACAAAACTTGTTCGAATTGACTACTGGCCATTCATGGTTTTGTTCATACAGTCATACTCTTGTTACCTACACCTTTAGTGCACTGTTCTTGTTACCTAGAGTCTTATAATTGTTATTTTTTTGGGTAAGGAGTTGAGACTGTCGAGTGTTATTATGCAGTACAGCAGTTGAACAATCTGCTTGTCTAATGATGCTTGAATGGGCTATTTTTTGTGTTATTGGGGGAGCATTTCTTTGTTTAGAACTATCATGTTTTATTAGATTAGTAATTATTGGACTTTGGATGCTTCATGCTTTTTGTTATCCATAATCTATTAAAATGTTTGATACTTTAGCTTTAATTTTATGACTTTATGGTGTGAAATGTTGGAATTGTGTAAATGTTGCATTGAATGATAATTATCATCATATATTAATATGAAATGTTGAAAGCTTTGAGTGGTTATTAATTAGAATGAATAATTGATCTTTTTACTGATCAAAAAAATGATTTGTGGATTTTTTTTATTCCTAATTTGATTGAAATAAATTTAGAATTGAATTATGTGATTGTGTATGTATATACAAATAAATAATATTTTATTCAACGTGTTCCCAACGTTTCTGTGTCCTACATTTTTGAAAAATCCTATGTCAGCATGTCCGTGTCATGTCTTATTTGTGCCCTGTGTCAATATCCGTATTCATGCTTCTTAACATTGACTTGACTCCTCTCCTTGAGCATCCAATCCCATTCATTACACTAATTTTGGGTTCACAGTACTTTGAGGAATGGTAAAGGAGGTATAAATCTTCAAAATTGCCTATTTTAAACCCTTAGATGATAAAGATTTAATATGAGGAACATTTGTCCAAAAAATAGCAGAGACTTGTCAACCACAGGTCCTTTGAGGGCGGAACTGTCAAAGCAATCTTTGGATATGCATCTTTACCCCCAAAAACTACATATTGGGTAAAACAAGGTGGTATGTCTTTGGCGTGTGGCTCAAATTGGGGACATAATATTTTATCCTTAAAGCCTTAGCAACTAAGCTAACCCCAAGGTGTTAATACACCGTGTTTAAAATATTAGACTCTCGTTGCAATTGTCCGCTTGATAGTGGCATTTCCATTTTATTACCAATAAAGACATGATTTTCCGTGAGAGTTTAATGCCCGTAACAAGCAATCACCCTTGATTAGCATAGCATAGCATATATTTTTGACATATCAACTCTGTAAACAATGGTTGCAATGTTTAGCAAATAATAAAAAAGAGAACCAAGAGTTATGTTTAAAAGGGAAAAGCAAGTGAGATATTAAATTGAACAAGATACACACCAGTGGAGATAATTCATTGAATAAAAACAGTGATCCTCAAAATGCCAGCAAAATGATGAGAACAGCATCCCAATGTAGAGCCAAGGCACCATAACACCAGCAATGCCATGATGAACAGCTCGAAGCATCGACCCTTGCAGCTTGGGCAGGTTATTGAGATTCCATGGGCTATCACAATATTCATCCCAAAGCTCAATTTCTACGGATGGTGGTCTTTGGTCATTCACACGCGGAAATCCACTCCCATAAATAGAAGTATCCAAGTCACTGCCATACATAACATCAACATCACCAACCAATCCCTCCACAATTTCCCAAAACTTTTTCTCTAGTTGCACACGTGAAGCAGATGATGATCCAAACCATTTTCTCTTGGCTCGATCAGCCAGGCGCCTAAAAGCTTCCAACGAGTAACGCTTGCCAGGCATGAAACCAAAGCTATCTTTATCAGAATTCAAGCACTCTAAGCAATACCAATTCCCAGGCGGAACCCGCTTTAAAGGTGGTGACAAACAATGAATATGCCATCCTTTATTACACCTGTCACACAACAGCATTACTTCCCCGTGCAACCCACTTCTACATTGTTCACATATCTGATCAAGCTCTTCCTCCTCTACCTTACATGATTTAACTTTCTCACCCGCAATGTTTTTTCGCCTTCTTTTGGAACTTGAAAAATCGAAACCCACCCCACTCTTCCTCTCAACATGCATACCTCTTTTACAACTTTTAGCTTTCTCTTGATTCAACCTATTATAATAATCCTCGTAATCATACAAATGCTCTCGATACAACTGACACAATACATGCTTTGCACATTCTGAAATCTTCCCAACTGACCGCACAAACCAAAAAACCTCCCCCCACTTCTTTTCCTTCACAACGTTATCATAACCCCCATATCGCTTCACGGCATTCAATAATTTACACAGATCCAATTCTTCCCCTTCAAACACTACCTTCTTTTTTGCCTTCCTACCACAATGTTCCAAAAACCTATTGTACTCTAACTCAAAAGTCTTTGGATCACAGGCGGCGGAACGCACTTGCAACTGATGAATGGCTTGCGTTTTTGTGGGAAATGTGAATGACTCTAAATCTAGGGCAAAGGGGGGTTTCCAACTCTTGGGCGGAACAATTTTGCAAATCCCATATGGCTCTGCCTCTGGCCTGATCTTATATATGAACTCTAAAGGGTCCTTAAATTCTTCTTCAGTTGGATAATACACTGGCCCAGGTGGTATATTCAACGACCCAGATGATGATACACTTGAAGTTTGCCCTGATACCCTTTTTTCCACAGCCCTAGGTCTTCCTTTCCCCATTAAAATCCTCAAACAATATATATAAACGAATATAACCACATGTATGTATATAGAACAATATTAGAACTTCGTGGGATTGAATATAGTAGTTTCTAGGGTTTCAAACGTACCTTGTTTGAGAGAGAGAGTGTTCAAGTTTCTGAGCTTTGAAAGCTATTGTTTCGGCTTTCTTGTTTGATTTTTCGCAGTAAACTCCCTCTCTCTATAGTTATGAGTGAGAGAGCTTTTTTCGTGGGAGATTTTTGGAGGAAGTTCGTTTTTAGGTTTGCAAACAGATGTATATTTTAGGGCCTAAATATAGCAAAAATTACCAAAATGTTAATTCGGCTTTAATTGGTGTATTTTTCGTCGTTATCGTCTGCCACTCTCTTGCTCTATTTCACCGTACGTACACGTGTGAAGTCACGAGCTAGTGATCCGAATTGATAAACACAAGCAACGGTTTAGATTTCATCGTCCTTTAACGCTCTATGAGAGAGCGTGTGATTATTTGCACTTGAAGTGTGTGCCTGAAGAAACTGCCCTGGATTGTCGCTAATTCCTCAGTTTTGGGTGACACACGTGTCGTGGACACAGGAGATTAGTAATGAACGGATGAGATGATTTGACCTATGATCAAGTTGGTGGAACCAGCCAGACAGTACTAGCAATCTAATGGCGTGGTTCAATGGTTTGCAGTATCTGTGTTCGGGTTAATATCCTCCGCAATGGATTTCGTGAGCTAGCTATTTGTTGACATTAGGTAAAATCACACTAGATTCTCCAATTATTTGACAATTATGAAAATTTCTTATTTGTTTTGAAATTAAACTCATATTCTTTTTCTTATACTAGGATTTATTGATGCTCGTCCGTATCAAATCTCTTATTAATAGTATTATAATTTTAACTTATTTTTTCATATAATTAAAATATTTTTATTTATTGTATTAACTTTTTTTATTTTTTTTAAAGATCATATGAGATTTAATGTTATTATTTATAAGAATAAGATAATAAATTTTTATTTTTATGTTAATACCTGTATTCCAACAATTTTGATAGAGATAATAAATATAATATCAGTGAATGCACAGAAAATCATTATAATTATCAAATGTCACAAAAAGTGTCAATGTATTTTTCATATTCTTATTCGTAGAATTTTTTTTTAAGTAAATTGTATTTACTATTCTTGAATTTATAACAATGGTTTACATTTCCCACTAATTTAACTAATTACATCGTATACTCCTGTCATAATTATTGATTTAATGCGATTAATTGAGCTTGGGTAATTATAAATTTAATTCTATTTATTTAATAACATTTTCAATCAAATTTAAAGTATGGATAACATGCTTACGTGGCACTACCTTCTATCATATTTTATTTTCTTTCTTTTTTTTGGTGAGTTTTCCAATTATATTTTGTTTATTATCTCTCTCGCATTTTATTACTTAATAACATCCAAATATATAAATTTTATAACTACCCGCTAAGCTGTTCACATGCACAATAACCCATATGGGTCATGTCTCTATTCCTCTATCTCATTCGTTTTTAAATTTTCGCACTTTCCTAACTACCCGCCTCAGTTTAATTCATTTTCAATTTCAAAATGATTTTAAAAAAAAACTTTCACAAATATGTATATACAAAAATGAGGCTTCGAGATATGTGTTTCTCTATTTAAACTTACTTGAACACCGTAAAAGAGGGGGGGAAGCTTTAGCATAGGCTCTTGGTGGCGTTGACAAAGTTCTGTTTAAATGTGTGTCACTTTCGACGTTGCGACTTTTCGACAACCTACCTCAAACAACCCTCTCCCTCTTAGATGTGGCTTATTTGAACAATATACGAGAAGACAAAGTTTTGGCAAAGGTTACTAACATCGTTGATTGAAAGTGCGATGGCATTGGCAAACTCTCTTTAAAGCCTTTGTCTCACAGTGAAAATTAATGGAACTTGTGTTACTAACCCCATCGTTTTCTATTGAGCTAGTTAAATCCTTGTTTTGATATTAACTAACACAATATGAAAACACGAAAGATCATCAAACGCGTCGAATTCCTTAGAAATCAAGTAATCACGAGACTCCTCACCCAATACAAAAATTCTTTAAGCTTAAAAACTAACGATGTCAAAGCTCATAAGAGAAGGCAGCCCGTTAAATCTCGTGAAAAATTCACAAATCGGTAATTCAAACCAAAAAATCGAAACCTAATGGAAATAGTGTCACAATCCATATATGTTAAGGCTAAAAATCTTGAACTTAATGCTTAGTTCAATAGCTTTCTCAAAAGCTTAGTACATCCGCTCTTTCGAATAACTCAAAATAGCTCAGGTCATCAACTCTTTCGAGCTCAAGCCACAAGTTCTTCCCAATAGCTCAAACCATCGGATATTTTAAAGGGTTCATACCACCAGCTCTTCCAAATAGTGTAAACCATTATCTATTCTGAGCTTAGTTATTCAACTCTTTTAAAGAGCTTAAATTGGCATATCCTGTCAGATCAGTTCACCAATTTTTCTAAAAGATTTAAGTGCAGCTCTTCCGAGCTTAAAATTATTTCAATCCATGGTGGTATCGTTACTTCACGGTCCTACTAGCCAATGGGTGAGGCTCAGGAAGTTTTGGGGCGGGGGGGTTAACTGTTGAGGTAAAAAATATACTCCGCCACTACGGTGCGACACATGTACTCCGGATTTTATTATCTATATGGAATAAATTTAAATGGAAATCTCTTATAATTTTAAAAGGAGTTTGATCATAGTATGATGTGATTTCATTAAATCTTTATCTTTTTAAGCAAGAGTAGTGTTTTATGGCACAACTAAAACTCAACACAAGCAGCATAGCTACTCATATAGGTGTAGGGTCCATGTGAGTGTGATGGGTGTGGATCTAACACTCATGCGAGTAATTATGTTAGTTGTGTTGTATTTTAGTTGTACCATAAAATATTATGCTCGATTTTTATAGAGGGACTCGGTACGGCTCAATAATTTATACAAAATGATTTGAATTTACAAAACACATCTCTTATGCTTCTATACCGACTTGATTGTTGAAGAGCTTTGGGCCGGCATCCCACTAGTGTTCCAAAACTTTTTTCCTTTTTGCAAGCCACTCTCACATAAATCATGACAATTGACATTTTTTAGTAATAATTATATAAATATATACAAAAGAAATTGGGGGTCAAGCCGTAATTTTTAAATTTTTTCTAACAAAATAAGGGGTAAAAAATAAAATTTCTAAATTTGTTTAGAGGCCCATGGCCCTCCTTAGTCCCCCCCCTTGATCCGACTCTACTTATATCATGTTTAGCACAGAGAAATTGGTATTTCAAGAATATCATTTAATTTTTTCATTCTTTATTATTATTCGGTATGATTAGAAATATTTATTCAATAGAATAAACATTTTATTAAAAATCACTAAAAGCATTCATTTGTCCCTGGTGAATAATTCTAATTTCATTTTATGGCATTTATTAATTTATTCCATGAAATGATCATTTAATTTTTTCGTACCAGATATAACCTTAATGTTAATATTGACCCTAGTTTGATCTAGGACTAGGGATGGCAATTTACTCCGTCCCATCCCGTCTCTAATGAGTTGGGTATGGGGTACTTAGGGTCGAGGTCGGGGTCGGAGTCGAACTTTTAAAATTTCATCGGATTCGGGAGAGGTTCGGGGAGATGGTCACCCTTCTTCGTTTATATATTATTATTATTTATTTATTCATATGTATACTATATTTATTAATAAATAACATTATATAAAATTAGTTTGAAGGTTTTCATATCACACTCATATTATTTTTTATTGTATTAGTTATTTTAACAATCAAAATTTAATTTATCTATTAAAATACAAGTTTTAATTTACTTAAAAAATATATATATATATATATCGAGATTTGTGACAGGACATGATAGAGTCGAAAAATATAAACGAAATCAAAATCTGGATAAACTTTTAAACAGAACAAAACAAGACAGAGTGGGATGAGATTCGGAGTGAAAAAAATAAATAAGACAAAAAAAAAGAGTGATCCTGTTCCAAACTCATCCCGTCACTATACCTATCTGGGACTATCAATTGAGGCCCATCTAAACGCCCTATAGTGAGAAAAAGACTCGCAAGACCCCATTTAACGACAACTGGGGCCTTTCAAATTTTCTCACCTCAAGTTATATAGTTCATTAGGCCGTGTCTATAGTGGTTTAGCCCTTTTGTACTATATTTATTTATTTTTTCTTTTTATTATTGAACCATTATATAAGAAAGTTAACGTTCTAATATCACGATTGTAAATTAAATTGTATTAAATAAATTTTAAAAACAACATCAACCAGTAACACAAGATTTTCTTATTGTTTTCCCTTAAAAAAAATATCGTATTAAGAAGCTAGCAATGGTTGAAGTCTGGGTAAAAATTAATATAGTTAAATACAGAGACAGAGATATATGTAGTAGTCAGTTAGTCCATCTAAATTTTTTAAAAAATATATATACATATAAACGTTTGATTATTTTTAAATTTTAATTTAATTTATACTCATCATTTTTCTATCGTTTCTCAACTCGAAATTTCAATCCGTTCTAAAATTTTCATTTTAATTTCATAATATCTCTCATTTATAGTTTTTATATCTTGACCCAACTCATTAATTATTTTAATTTTTAAAATTTAACCATTAAATTTGATTAGTTTTTATGTTTTCTTTGAAATTTTCTCCTTTAATCATTGTTTGGATGCTGAAATTTTTTTTTGTCATTTATTTAATGAATTTTGATATTTTCTTGTTAAAATTTTACATTTTAAATTTCGTTTAACCGTTAATAAAATTTTTATTATCATCTATTTGATGAATTTTTATGTTTTTTTTGTATACTTTGAAATTGAAGAATAAGAAAATAAAATACAAAATCTTTAAAATTTCCTTTGATTATTATTATTTTCCGGCCCCGGCAATTATATTTTGAATATTTTAAAAGTCATGTTTTGTGGCCAATGGTTGGGCAATTGAATATGGGGCTTAGGTGCCGAAAAATATAGAAAAAAGGGTTTATGTCGGTGGAAATTGGAAAACAGAGCAATTGAGCACGCACTGAAGAGATCTATATCTACATCTATCTACCGTATCTGTATATGTATATATATCCGAATCTCATCACTCTCTGAGAGTTTCCAGTTGCAGATGCCATGATCTCGATTCAACTCAGTTCAATCAAGACATTCCTTAATTTCTCAAACCACTTTCTATATATACGTATGTATATATAGTATGTACTCAGAGGCTCATTTTCTATCCTTTCCACCGAATCAAGCTCGACGACGCGCCTGCGATTATTGAAGGTCTGAAACTTAACTTCTTTCTATGTATGTGGACCGTTATTTCCTTTTATGGGATCTGATTTGACTAGAGACTCTCTTGATTGACTATCTGAGTCAGGTTATGATTCGGTTGACTCAGCAAAAGGGCATTTTGGAGTTGCAGAAAGGCTGTTTCGGGATTGAAAAGTTCTTGTTGTTCAAGCTTCACTGAGTTGACTCGGATTTTAATAGTTGAACGGTATGCATATCTCCACTTACTGTTTACTTCATTTCTTAATCGTTTCACTCATTTTTGTCGTAAACATAATTCTCTCTCTATATACGCGTGCATGTATATGTAGATATATGTGTTTTTGTATGTATAAATTAGAGTTAGTATGTCAATGTGAACTTACTTTGCAGGTTGGGGAAGTATAGGGGAAGTATTGAATTAAATTTTTCGTGTGTGTATCTGGAAGCATTTCAAACGCGACTTATTCTAAATTATTAACAACTGTTGTAAGGTGTTTGGGATTTTTTGATGTGGGAATGATGAGCTTTATCACACGTTATAAGATTTAAGTGTTGAATTATTGATGGGAATCAAACTTCTTCCTGAAAAGGAGCATAACTGGACTGGTACGTGAAGCTGGATGGGTTATTTGTGAGCTACACAAACTGTGGTGATATCTGAAGCTCTAAGACTCAGTGTTGTTAGCTGTGAGTTCCGGTTTTGGAATGGGCTGCGAGTGTTCTAAATTTACTCGGTGTTGTTGGGTTTCGGAACATAATGGACCAGTTAATGAGACCCATAGCGTTGGTATGTATAACTATGATTCTAGCTTATTGTTTCATGGCGATGGCTCTTTTCGACAATTTTATATTTGTCTGGCAGAAAACGAGGAGAAGAGTGAAGTTGATGATTTGCCTGCATTTCGTGAGTACACCATCGAACAACTTAGGGTGGCTACATCTGGATTTGCAGTAGAGAACATAGTTTCTGAACACGGGGAAAAGGCCCCAAATGTCGTTTATAAAGGGAAGTTGGAGAATCAGAGGCGGATTGCTGTTAAACGTTTTAATAGATCTGCTTGGCCTGATGCTCGGCAATTCTTGGTAAGAACATGCTAGCTTCTAAGCATTCTGACATTGCCTATTCTCCTCACAAAGTTCTTTTGTGTTTTTCCAATTACTGATCCCTAATATGGATTTACCAAGTTTTTACAGTAATAAATGTTCGCCATTGGGTTTGGTTGCAATTCACCAATATGCCTGCAGATGATTTCTAACTTAATCATTTGTTCAGCGAAGTTCTCATAATGCTGTTTTTTGGTTATTGTCTTATTGGTCAAATTAATGCGTAGTTTGGCATGGTACTAATCTATGCCAAACTGTCTCTATTTGTGTTGAAATAGTAAGGAAGATTTATTTGGAGCTTGTGCCCTTGATTTGTGATGTTTCTTATTGTTTGCCTTTTACATGACATTAATCTAGACCCAAGTTTTCAAATTGCAAGAGGAATATCTGCAATCCTAGCACTTGACAGGTTCAATGTTCATTATTGAATTAGTCTAGTTGTAAACATTGATGAATACGACTGCATATCATTATCTAAATCTTTCTTGCTATATAGTATGGTGTTCATTATTATTATTACTACTACTACTATCATTATTATTACTAATAATTTCATTTTATTATTGAATCAGTTTAGTCATGTACAGCATTAATAAGTATGGATTTTATTACAGTATGTACATCTTCCCAGGTATACTGCAGTACGGCCCACATACTTTGTGGTATGTGAAGCTTATTTGCTTCATGCTTGCATTTAACTCAATGCATTAATGGTTTCTAATGTAGCTATTTTCCTTCTCCTTCCATTACAAATTTTGAGCCAGCTTATTATTATAGCTCTGAACTTCTATGTTTTATAACTTTAGGAAGACGCAAGATCTGTTGGTCAACTGAGGAACCATAGATTGGCGAATCTACTTGGTTGTTGTTGTGAAGGTGATGAGAGGTTACTTGTTGCAGAATTTATGCCTAACGAGACACTTGCGAAACACTTATTTCATTGTAAGTTTGTTACATTATAATTTAGTTTGCTATCTTTGATTGTGGTCAGCAATTTTCCAACATCCATTTCTATATTTGGAATTTTCAAGTTATGTTATTGAATTGGAACCAAAAGCCAACGTTCCAATCAGCTGAAACACATGTTTCATTTTGTTAGGCAACTACTTATGATGCAATAGTAGAAAGCTTGTGCCATGTGTGGTAAGGAAGAAGGAACAAATTAAAAATATTATCCAAGCCTATATATGATAAAGCTTACTTCTTAGACCTAGTCTAGTGACAATCCTCTTGGTATGAGAAGTACGCCAACAAAGAAAAAGGGTACTTATAATTATGATGATTTGGGCGGTAGAGGGTTCCATTTTGTACTCACAAAATTAAAATGGAAAGAGATACAAAGAAAATAGTAAAATTCAAAAATGTCAGAGGTCACCTTATGCAAGGGCGGAACCATGAAAAAAATTGGGGAGGCTAAAAAATTTTAGTGAATTTTTTTGGATTGGACCAAAATTTTGGGTGAGAAATGAAAGAAGTGATGGAATTCAATGGGTAAATATTGGATTTGGCCAAAATTATAGGGTGGGTTAACTTCGAAAGTGCCAAAATTTTACATGTATGAATTTTTATTTATAGAATTTGGGGTAGGCTATAGCCCGGCATAGTCCACATCTACATTTGCCCTTGACCTTATGATAAGTGCTGCTTTTTTTTTTTCCTCAATAAAGTTTATTGGGAATTCTTTTGATTTAATGATTCCTAGTTGTTTGACCTTGATCAAATTTTTGGATGGTCAAAAGTACTTAAATAATGTTTACCAGAAAAAGTTCATAATCAAGCTGATTTTGGGTGGCAATGGGCCTCGCTCGATACTTATGGATCTCTAACTTCCTTCAATTTACTCCAATCTAAAGAACAATTAATAAATTGTATTACATCTACAAAGTAAATTTGATAATATGAAATTCACCTCGCCAATTTAGACCATTTCGTTGCCATTGTATCCATCCAAACTAAGACAAAATTGTACCCAGTTTCACCATTATTATTACCTTTATAGTTAGCTAAAAATGAACCGAATCTAAAAAGGAGCAATGCATAAATAAACAAGGTTGGGGTAATGGGCAAGAGTGAGAAGTAAGAGGAATGAAAAGAATAAAGAGGGGGAGAGAGCATGAAACGCGTGTTTGTGTGTGTGTGTGCATGAGAGAGAGAGAGAGAGAGAGAGAGAGAGAGAGAGAGAGAGAGAGAGAGAAGGGATTATGTGGGAGAAGTAAAAAAGTTTTAAGAGGATTGCTAAAAGAGTGAGTATGGATGTGCCATGTGGAATGCTAATATACTGAAGGGGCATCATTTTATTCCCTACCAGATGCTTTTTGAATGAATTGATCGTAAATTATGAGATTTTACTATCTCTTTCCCTTCTAGGGAAGATATTAATCGTAGAGAAAATGGAATTTCCACAATGACTGCAAATCCCTCTGATATCATTTGAGAATACAAAGTCTTGTTAAATAATGATCATTGTCAATCTCAAAAATCAAATGTTCAATATCAAAATATATGGAATAATTGTTCCATTATTATACCTAACTAAAAAATGTCATCACAAATGAAATTCTTTGGGAATGGATTGGTGTGGTTCCTCTACGCCCATGACACAAGAATATCAAACCATGTACGAAGAAAAACATATTTTTTCAAATGGCATTAAAGGGGCACCTATCTGCTTGATTGAAAGTTTAGCATGGGCTCATGAACGCATACCTTTGGCCAATTTGATTCGATGGAGAGATAAATTGGTGGCCCTTTCCATTGTGCAAGCAAGATTGGTTGGACACCACATCTTGTCCTCAACTCATTTTGACATCAATCACTACGAACTCCCTCGATTAGTGCAATAGGACGTGTCTATTTATCTGTCTCTTGACTCGAAATGGGGTAGGTTTGAAAAAGGATCTTGAGCGTCTAGGGTTGGGCCAAGAGGGTCTCTTTACGCCTTGGCTATTCCACCCATTTCGTTGAGGTAAAGAAGACGTATTCTATCATAACTCGTTCTTGCCAAGAAAAATGTGCAACACCAATAAATCCATGAGACATTATTTGTAAAATAATGTGGGCACTGTCTCAGAGAGAGGCTCGGTGAAATAGACATGTTTGTGAAGATGTGGAGTACCTGCACCTGGCCAGAAAGACCCTATGAAGTAGAGGAGGAATGGACCATATTATTTATATAAATTGAATAGAATGAGTGAATTGCTTTTGTGATGTTTGATAGTAGTGTCCTTAGGATGTAAGTCGACTGAAGTACTTGACGTGTTACCCTTTTATGTGTAATGTAATATAGTAATTATCCTTTTTGAATAAGGAGAGATGGCTGAGTGGAAGAAAGCGTTAGTTTAACGCCATCTATCTGAATGATAGGTCTCAACTCGGGAGGAAGAATTGGTAATAGTCGCAACACCATCCTTTTTGGTTTGTAATACTAATCGATAGGGCCTCATTGGTAAGTGCTACAAGATCTTGTGCATGGGAACTTCTTGCTTACTTTGTCGAATTGAAAGATCTCTTATCTCTGAGACAAGGGTGGCTTCATTGTGGGCTTACTCCTTTGCTCGCGCACTATCAAATATCATAGTAAAAAATGTAAGAGTCTACTTGCTTTGAGTCATCTTGTTGGTCTTATGGTATATCTCAGTATCAAGGATGATACAAAAGATTTGTATTTGTTTATAAACTCTCCTAGATTGGTCACAAATGAGGAAAATGAGAGATTGATTTCCATGCCACAAGAAAGTGAAATTGCAACATCATACTTGTCCCCACTAAACTTATTAACTGCCCGTTCAAGGCGACTGCTTTCTCTGTGACAACCCCATTCAAACCTTAGGTAGGAAAAAATCAATAAACAGAAGGCTAAGGAGCGAAAGCCACTCATTGCCATTGGCGACATTTCCTTATTTTGGGACGTTATGACAAAAGATGATGACTCTTGGAAGGAAAGATAAGTCATTGACTGCCTCTGATCAGAAATGTGGTCAATATCATGAAGAATAAAGAGATACCGTCTATAGCCAAATAAAAGTTGATGTTTTCATAAGGAAGCCATCAAAGGTTTTCCACAAATTGAGATTTGGCTTGTGTTAGCGCATTTGTTTTCTTAATCGCTAGTGCTTTAATTTTCAATAAGGATGTCTAGGCTTTACTAATAAGATAGAAAGGGATTTTTCAGCTGGCGGAGTTACAAGGATTACCTCAAAGTAGGGATATTTGGGGTCACCTCCGAAGGGTCCTATCAGTAGGTATGAGATATCCGGTATGCGAGATGCACTTTCCTTTCTGAACATGCTATATTGCTTTATATCTCTTTCATTTCTGTCCTCATGGTTTGACTGATCCAATTATCGCCATATTGCTATCCTTATCCTTCCCAACACTTTCCCCAGAAGCTGTACAACCCACCCTTAGGCATAACTTGATACCGATTCCTCAGAATTTGGTCAAAATGCCTATTATCTAGTGCTAGAAGCTTCGCCAGAAGCAAGCAAGTGTTTCTTACGATTACGCCCAACAACCCACTTGAGCAATTTTCCATTCTCCCATTGATTCCTATGAAGGGATTTGCGTTCATTGTGAAAATTCCATTTTCCATGCATTGCACGATGGGTGTGAAAAAGTAGGCCATTATCTCGACAATAATGAGCCAAACTAGTATTTGTAGTGAATCCCTCTATTAATAGTCATGCATTACGATAGGAACTCCCAACCACTGACTTGGTCTAGGCCTAAGTGAAAGAGAAGTGATGGGCCTACCCATCCCAACTTGGGGTTTACTAGGATTCGTGAAGAGCAGCACCTTGCGATGTTCATGACCAATGGGATCCCGAGAGGTTCCATAAACGCTATGAAGCTTGTTTCCCCTCACCAAGCTGTGTCTAGACTTCAAACAGTTTAGCTTTTACCATGTTTATTGTTCCACATTTCTGGTTGAAAGAGAATCAAACTAGATTTATCAATGAATCACGAAATGCTATAGTTCTTAGGAGGAAAATCCATGGACTTACCTCATCATCTCCACCCTGTAGGAACTACAAGATCACCCCAAGGACGCTTTTGGCATTTATTTAACAAGGAAATTATCTACTCCATCCGACTAGTTCTGAGTTAGAATCCCGAGCTACTCATTGTCATATCAAAATCATATGTATATAAATCTGTATTCTATTTTTGTAATCCGTTCCTTGATGTTGAGGGCATCCCCAAAGAGCGGGGTATTTTGTGACATTTCTGGTTGGCTGGCTTGTATTTTTATTAAGTTGTTTAATGGTTTCGCCTTTGACCATCAAATGAAATGTGAATAACCCGTCCTCCTCTCTTTGAAACAAGGGGCACTTTCGGTTTTCTGTCGGTGCTTGTAACAATTTTGTCTTCTCCATATTTTTACTATATCTTTATAGTTTTCAATAAGGGATGGAGCTTGAAAAAGCGAAGCGAGCCTATCACAGAAAAAAGGTGCTAGTTGTGGGGCGTTAGTCGCTTGCGCTTCCGTTTTTCAGCTGGTTGCTAGTTGTAGCGCACTAGTGCTTTACTAATAACATAGAAGAAAGTCAAAGCCCCTTTCTTACTCCTGCAACTCTTGAACTGGAGGAAGGAAAGCGCTATACCCACCCATGGAAGAAGCGTGGATGGGAATCTTGTACTGATTAAGTGGGAAGACCGATCTATTTCATTAAAGGAAGCAGGGCTCGCCTATACACCCACTGCATGAGTAAAATACAGATGAGATCAGAAAGATCAACTTGAGAGCAAGACAAGCTGGGAACGGGCTGAGACTTACAATTGTCCATTGTTGGCTCATTTCCTCTCTCTTTGGAATGCATTGGGTATTTCCTAGCTCTATCTTTGAGGTTCTAACCAGCTAGAGCGGGTGATAAGAGTGCGTAGATGAGTTTATTAGCGTGGCAAATCGCCCCTGCATGTCATTGTTGGTGCATTTAATAAGAAAGTAACAGGTGCTCCATCAAGGGTGTGGAGATTTCTATTTTGAATTGAAGTATATTCTTTTGCGTTCTTTTTATTTTTGGGTTATGAATAGATATTCTCTTTTGAACGATTCTCTTAGAGTTCTTAGGATATTTCTTTTATTTTATTTTTTTATGATAAGTTAAGAGTTCTTGGGAGATTTGAGGGTAGAAGTGCCATGTGGACTGAAACACACAGAGGTTTTAGGTGGCAATCCTTCTTGGTTAATGGTATATCGTGAAACATAATCCTTGTTTCATGGCACTCAGTTGTAAAATTTGAATTGTTTCTCTATTTTACCATTTATTTAGTGGTGTGTGTTTGATGGATTGCTAATATTTGTATGATAAAGGGAAGATGCCATTTGATTCCTTAGACAGATTTGTTTGATATATTCTTTCCCAACCTTTCTGTAACTGTGTTTATTTATTTTCCTATCCCTTCACATATCAATGTTAAGATCCGGTTCGCTGCATCACTTATCAAAAGAAAGAAACAAGATATAGTTTGCTGCATCAAATAGTAAAGCAGATACCATTCTTGGTCTTGTTCGATCATTTTAAGAAATTTTTAATTAGAGTATTCAAGGAAAATCTAGAGGCTCATTTATTGGGTTTCCTTTACCGTAACTCTAGCCCGAGTACAGAAATTTGGAGATGTCTTCTCAATTCTCTTTCATTTCTTTCTTAACTGTGCACTCAAATTTGAGCATGCTTCTTTATAGGATACTAATTTTTTTTTTTTTTATTGTTTAATTTCATTTTGTCCCTTAGATTATACTATCTGATTTATCTTTATATATGCAGTATTGAATTTTATTTACATGTTGACTTAGGGGAATCACAACCTATGAAGTGGGCTATGCGATTGAGGGTGGCTTTATATCTTGCACAAGCTTTAGAATATTGTATGAGCAAAGGCCGTGCCCTTTATCATGATCTTAATGCTTATAGAATAGTCTTCGATGATGTAAGTGTGCCATTATTTTCTAGTGTGTCATCTGCTCTTTTCTTATTCTTTTAGTTTTTTTTTCTGTTTTCTAGTGGTACTCGTAATAGGATTTACCCCTATTATATCTTATCATATTACAGGATGGTAATCCTAGACTGTCATGCTTTGGGTTAATGAAGAATAGTAGAGATGGAAAAAGTTATAGCACGAACCTGGCATTTACTCCTCCTGAGTATCTGAGGACTGGTAATATCTCTTTTAAACGAGAAATATGTTTATGCAAAATAAGTTTATCTTCGGCATTGTTCTCAGTTGTATTTGAATTTTTTTGAACTTGTATGCAAGCTCAGCATTTATGTCCTTACTTGCCAACTTGTTAGGGTTTTGCATATGCAAATCCAGACGATGGGTTTTGCCTATTTTCCCCCATCAACTGTTGTTATGTTGGTAATGATGTAAATTTTTTTTTTTGATGTTGGTAATGTTGGTAATGATGTAAATAAGCAGTTACCAAAAAAAAATTGATGTAAACAAGCTTTTAGGGAATGAAACTGAATTGAATCCAAGACTGTTGTACACATCCGTACTTGCTGTTAACTTTTGGAAAAGTTGGCTGTGACTTGTTTAGGTTAGCCCATTGTTATTGTTGGGGCCCACATTAGCCGACTTTATGTATTTTCTATATAGAGTCCCTTAGAGTTGTTGGCTTAGGGAGAAAGAGACAATGGTGAGATTAGTGAGAGTGCCTTGTGTGAGAACTTGGGGATTTCGGGTGATTAGGAAACCTAGTTTCCTTGTGAGAGTTGAGAGGTGGACAGTGTTCCATCTTGTAACCCTAATTCTCTGTGATAGTGACCCTAATTCTCTGTGATAGTGAATTTGATCTCCCTCTCATCCGTGGACCCTACAACTTGATGAACCATGGAAATCTTATGTTTCTGTTTTGTGATTGTGATTGCCTTAACTGCGTTACTTGATTGTGTGGTTGCCGATAAGCTTCCATGCACAGCATAACCTTTATTATTTCACCAATGAAGGATATGATTTCTTTAACACTAATGATTGTATGAATTATCCTACAAATTATATTAGCATTTATGCAGTATGAGTTTCTTTTTATTATATCTTTTATAATAATAATAATACCAGGTATTACACTTGTTTTGCTTACTTTAAATTGCTCCAATCAAATCTCAGTCTTCAATATCCAGTTTGTCTTACTTCTCTTCAAGTGAAGGGCCAGAGTCTTCAGGTCAATATGCTCGAATAGTTTAGAGAGACAAAGTTAAGAAAGGAAATGCTATTATAATGATGCCAATTTGCATGATGGCACTCAATTTACACATGACAGCTGGTTGGAAACATAAAGGGGCTATATGATATGTCAGTTATTCTCTGTTTTATGTCATAGAATGAATTGGCAAGATCAAAGTCCTTGTTCTATTTGGTTCATTGTTCATTCTCCATGAGGAAAAGGAGACCATCTCTCGTTTACTCTCATCTTTGTAGCTCTCTTTCTTATGTGGTTGTGTCGTCATCTTTTTTTTGATAAGTAAAAGTAACTATACTAATGGAAGGTGCTCGATGGGGGGCTAACCCATATAGAAAAGAAGGCCATACAATTAATGCATCAAAGACCCCAAAAAAATCTATGAAAGAACCTGCATACAGAGGGTAGGTCTTTTTGGCCCCAAAGGAAGGGTGGGAATATATATATATATATATATATTTATCACCTGATGGTTATAACCATAATAATTTACAAAAGATCAAAATGTAAGGACTTTGTGATTAACTACAGTCCAGCTCGTCTTCAGGCAGGAATTTTGTATGGATGTGATGACATGAATTAGTGCTGTTTATTTCTTCAGTGTTCATGGTCTTGTTGCTTTTAATGATTCTTGCTGATGTTGCATATAAACTGAATATAATGTTTTTGAATATGTCATAATTATTTATATGTTGATTTCTTTACTTGTCAAAAAGAAAAAAAATGTTGATATCTTTGATGTCCTATAAATTCAGGTTTCTCATTCTTTTTGTAGGAAGAGTAACACCAGAAAGTGTGATGTATAGCTTTGGTACTCTTTTGCTTGACCTTCTCAGTGGAAAACACATTCCTCCAAGCCATGTAAGTCTTCTCTGTGCTAAGTTCATGTTAATATTTCAAATTTAATGTGCCATTTCAGCCATATTCTTTCGTACCACATGCCCGAGATTGAATACTGCCTTCATCTAGGTTGGGGGTTGTTGCTATGCAAGAAGGTTACCCCGTCATGTCCGTTGTTGCCTTTGGACCAAATAATGGGTGACCATATTTGTTCTCCAGAGAAAGCCTCTGTTGCTCCAACCCCTCATCTGAGATATTGTTAAGACAGAAAGAAGCCCTTTTTTTCTGTATTACTTGAAACCTGTTTTAGCTCCCATTCCACCCTCCTCCTCCTGCGACTCTCTCTCTCTATAGATTGTAATGGTAATTTTGTTCAACCATTTGAACAAAATTTTCCTGAAAAGACTAGGGTTTTCACCTTTCCTTATGTAAAACAGTAATAATTTGCTAGGGTTCGTCAAAGGGGGGAAAATAAATAAGAGAAATGAAGATAAACTGGCAATGGGCTGGTGCCATCCAAATGAGATGCCGAAAGGATCAAGCAACATCTGTGGCCGATCATTTATCAGCTAAATTCATCTTGTAAACCAAGAAAGAAATAAGTTGAATTATATAAAGAGTGTGAATACTGAATTCTTTCACTCTCCAACTGCTTGTATTATTCCAATATCAACTTCTTTTTCCTCTTTGTTTTCAGTATCTGCAGGGCTCTACAATTATTGTCTTCTTGTATCAAAAACCCCATCACCAAAAATGGAAATTTCTTTGCAGATATTGATCTCCATTATTTTCTCCACTTCCTTTTAAAGACCAATTTTGAATTTAATCACAACTATCATATCAACCATTAAAACTGAGACCATAGAAAACACGAGCAAACCATGTCCATTATGTGTTGTAAAAAGGTCTTGATTTCCAGCTGCAATTGATGGAACAAAGAAGGATGACGGGGCATGAGCAGTTCATATCCTCGAATTCCACAGGTTTCCATTTATTTTCTTTTCTTTTCTTATAACACAGAGAGAGAGAGAGAGAGAGAGAGTCCTGTTCTAGAAAAAGGAAACAGAAGGAATGAAAGAAGGAAACACGTGGTCAAACAAAAATGTCGAGTGCTCTCAAATTGGTTACACAGGTTTTGTTTAAAAATTATTTCATTTGGTGATTTTCAGTTAAAAATAGTCAGTATTAAAGTTCGATTTCGAATTTGGTTCAGAAATTGCAGAGCCATGGTGTTTCTGATTGATGGTTGTATCTTTTGTGTGGACTTTGCCGTTTCACCACATTTCTTGCAGATCCTAGGATTGTCATACATTCTTGATTACAATTTAGAACTCTTAAGAGTAAAAAGTAACCCACTAAACCTTTATCTTCCAAGTTTATGCTTTCAGAAATCCTTACATTTTTTATGGGTGAAATATTTACATGTTTTTTATAAGTAAAATAGTCTACAAAAGAGCACCAAAAATAGCACAGCCCAAGTGTATGTGGTGGTGTTGTATGCAACAGCTAAATACATCCAAAAAAAAATTATGTGGTGAAAATATATTATAGTGAAAGCCAAGAGATGCTTTCATGTTATTGAAAAAAGAACCCAGTTAACATTTCTGAGGAAAACTTAATATGAGGGAAAATTTTGTATCTGTGAGCGTTCCTAGCACCAATAATTTGTAGCTTTTTATATCTGAGAGAGTATTTATCAAACAAATCTGAGAGAGTGAACACAAAAGTGGGAACTTTATCCAGATGAACTGACATCAAGGCAGTACTTATAATTGGATATATTGATTAATTGCACCTGCTTTAAGTCTCTTTTTGATTTGATGACATAAATCTAACAAGTTATTTGTATTTGACATTGACTTGATATATATTCTTATAAGGTAGGCAGTATTTCATTTGAGCATATTTGGATACTTCATTTCATATTCTTGCCCGTCTAATACTTAGTTGAATGATTCATATCAGGCCCTTGACCTAATACGGGACAGGAATATTCAGACGCTAACAGATTCTTGCTTGGAAGGTCAATTTTCCAATGATGACGGAACTGAGTTGGTGCGTTTAGCTTCAAGATGTTTACAATATGAGCCCCGGGAACGGCCAAATCCGAAGTCATTAGTTGCTGCTTTGATTCCTCTTCAGAAGGAAACTGAGGTTAATTGTTTTCTCAAGTGGTAGAATGTCTTGTTATTTCTGTGACCTTACTGTTTCTAATATTACTCTCTCCTTGATAAGTGATATAGTGTTTTTTGAACTTAAAACTTGGATATTCTTTTGAGTATTCTATCATTTTTTTTACAACACTCCCACTACCTTCCTATGCCATGCTTGATTCTTTAGTTACTGAAATGCCATAACTGATATGCATAAATCCACTTTATGTACATGCTTATCTGGATCTATTGACATTCATAAAGGTCAGATGGTATGGCACAAACTGTTAGATATATGCCACCCTGGTAATTGCTATCATAGCTTTTATGGATCAGGCATTATATTTGTAAGAAGCTGGGAAACTCTGGTTCAATGATATGCTGGTAGGACCTCGATTGCTTATGGTTGTGTCACATCAGCTTGGTAGCTGCTTGCTCAGTTTTCTCATACTTGAGATAATTTGTTAGGAAATGTCAGTTGTCAAGCCAAGTGGTCATAAATAAGTGATGGATAGGAGATGCAAAAACTCCTTTGCTGAAGTGGACCTAGTAATTCATGATTGATATGACTTCTCCCAAGTACCTCCTGGTTGCTATAGTGTTCTCCATGGACTAATAAAGCAACCCGTTGAAGAAGAATGTTTATTCATGCAACTCATGGTGGCATGAGGAATATTTGTTATACATGAAACACAGATTTGCTTGACAGTATCCAGAGACATCAGCTAGGGGCTAAGTAGGTGGATCAATATTATCATACTTAAAATCATGCTGTAGAGCATGGGAATAAATAATTAGCAAATTTTGATTTGATTATTGTATTTTGTTTAGCTACTTCTTGAGAGGAAGATATCATATAAGTGGTAATTTAACTCTTTTTTTTGGGGTAGAAGGAAAGTATAAATCATTTTACTGAAAAAAGGTATGCAATGAAGCTCGAGACACTCCCAAAGGCAGCATATTAAAGTTACCTCTCACAACCTGTGCAGATAGGCACCTATCTAGCAAAGGAACTTAAAAAGAACTCAGATAAGCACCTTTCTAGCAAAGGAAAACATACATAACACAGACTGGAATTTTAACTTCATTAGCTCCTGCGTTGTATTACGTACAAAAGATTCATCCATAAATGAACCAAGTAAAAATCCAAACCAAATTAAAATGCATCTTCCAAATACATCAAAGTGATGCAGGTCAAGGCAACTAAGGTCTGACCACTGCACAAGCTGAGGAAATTAATGGGAAAAAATGTAGTTGCTCGATAAAGCACTGATATCTACTAGATCTTTCCAGTTGATCAAAAGGACAATTTGAAGAATTCTCTGCAGGGGTGCTGGTATCAGTCTACTCCTTTAATTGGGAAAAATTCTTAACCTGTTGGAGCCTACTGCTTTGGGATTCCTTAATTCATAGATCAACTCACTGCCCAAATGCATTGAAATAATGAATAGCTAGAAAAAAAAATTCTGTTTTCTTTCATAATTGTTTCTTCCATGGACTAAATGAGTTGATGTAAAATATGAAAAGGAAATATTAAATTATAGGAACTCTTTTAAAACTAGGTTTGATTCAGTGCAAATCTAGGTCTGTTCAAAGGGCTAATGCTGTTACAAATTCAGATTTGAGCTGATTTTGGGAGGTAGACAGATATTGAGATAGGGTTGTTGGAGTTTATATAATTATGTAATCTATATGAGTTGATAGTTTTTTTTTTTTTGGGGGGGGGGGGGGGTGTATAAAGTTACATGTATATATGTACATGGTCAAACAGGTATGGTGATAAAATCAGAATTCTCTTTAGGCTTTTACATTCTTATAGCTTTATATTCTAATAAATGGATAACTGATAAAACAAAAAAAGTTCTGATAAATGGATAATTGGCTTTCATGCATGCTTAAGGCTGAACATTGCGTGATGTTTTTGCAATTGGTTTTGCAGGTTCCTTCTCATGAATTAATGGGTATACAGCATGGTGCTGCAACTTTTCCTTTATCTCCACTTGGAGAAGCAAGCTTAAGAATGGATCTGACTGCCATACATGAGATCTTAGAAAAGATTGGGTATAAAGATGACGAGGGAGCAGCAACTGAGGTACATTTCCGATATATCATATTTAAGAAATTATGGACTGATCTTAATATAGATTTTGACTCGTATATTTCATCTTGTGTTCATAATTGTACTTTTTATTTGGTCTTTCACTGCAATTCAGATGTGGATGTTAAATGGGTGTGTCCGGGAGGGGAGGCATTTCCACCTAAAATTTTGAAATATGTAATATCAATGCTCATGTAACTAAGTTTGATATTAAAATTCGTAAAATATGTGCTTTGATAACAAATAAATGTAACTTGGCATTGGGGCGGAACATCTTGTGATCATTAGGGACACTCCAAATATTCTTGTAAGCATTTATGCTAGATCTTTGATCATTAATGGTAACATTAAATGATGAAACCAAGGACTTTTATGAAGAAGACTAAGCAGATTTTGGAGGCTGATGAAAATCATCACTGTCAATTCTAAAAAGTATACAAAGCATGTGGTGGAGTATCCTCCATCAAGTGGGCGTTTTGTGCAAGTGGATGGATCCCACCATGTTGGCAATGTTAAGCATCCAATTGCTCATAAAGCTTAAGCTATTAGAGAAAAGACTAACAATGTATATCAAGCTCTTTCAACACACTTGCGACCCCGTACTTGCATATGGAGAGGCAAAGAAACCACAAATAGAAGAGAATGCAAATGCAAATAAGGAATAAATGCAAATGGAGAGACTTGAATCCTAGACTTCCCGCAATCAAGGCTCTGATACCTTGTTAAACAACCAATTTCTCCAAAAGCTTAAGTTGTTAGAGAATAGAAAAATAACTACTCTAACCCCCCCCCCCCCCCCTCTTCTCAAACTCATTATGCGGCATCAAAAAACATTGAGAGTTTGTCTAGTAGAAAACGAAAGAGCATAATCATGTGGGATTTCGTAAAGAAGTTAGCCAACTGCAAAGTAGAAGGAAGAAACAGAAGAGAAATTGTTCCAAGCTAAAGATGATGGCACACAAAGTGATAATCAATCTTAATGTGTTTGGTACGCTCATGGAAGACATAGTGGTGGCTGAGACTAAGGCATGGCCGGAAAAGCCATTAGAGGTGGAGGCTGGCAAATGGAGGCATGGGAGGATATTAGAGTGAGCATCGAGTTGTGTGAAGATCAATTCGAATTCCTCTAGAAGTGCTTGGTGGGACGCATAGGTTCTCTATAGTCACTAGTGCCAGAGAGACAAAAGTTGTAGAGCTGGGCTGAAAGGTACTGGGGAGAGGCGATAGGATTAAAGGTTAGTGATATGCACGATCCTTGGTTTTTGTTTGAGCTCCCTTCAAAGGTTGAGGCTCAACGAATTCTAGGTACTAAGAACTGGATATTTGAAGGAGAATCCGTCTACTTGGAGCTGTGGACAACAACTGGTTGTTGTGTTAAAGAGGTGGAGCTCAGAGAAATTTGGGTTCAAATCATGTGCCTTTCGGTTTTCTTGTGGAGTTTGGAGGTTTTCAAAGCCTTAGGAGAGCATCGTGGAGACTATTTAGGAGTGGATGAGGATACTACTCGGTGCTCACCAACAACATTTTTAGTGGGTTCATATCTTGGTGAGAGCAAGGGTTGATTAAATCTCGGCCACGATAAAGGTGAAAGTGGGGTTCTTGGACTTCGAAATTTCAGGTCTGGATGGAGTCAGGACCTTAGTGGAGGATGATAGACAGAATCAACGGCTAGTAGAACTCGGTGGATATGGTAGAGGGCTCAAGATTAGAGGTGATGATTAGGAATGGTAACAGGTCTGGTTCAGGGTGGGATGCCCCTTCCCCGACCTGCCCCCGTCCCATCTGGAGGTTCACTCCGACCTTGTTTATATTTCCCGCCCCCGCCCCCACCCCCCCGAACCCTGATACAATTTTTTCTTAAGTTAGTTAATTTTTTTTTTTTTAGTAAGTAAATTAAAATTTTATTGCCAAAATAACCAATATAAGAAGAAATAATGAGTGTGATATGAAAAATCTTAAAATTAATTTTATATAGTGTGGTTTATTAGTAAATATAGTGTCTATAGAGAAAATTAAAAAATTAAAATATAAATAGTGTAGGGTGGCCATCATCTCGAACCTGACGGGGTTTTAAAAGCCCCTCCCCGATTGTGTTTATGAATGCCCCATACTTGCCCCATTAGGGGTAGGGCGGGGTGGGGTCCCGACGAGACATGACAAATTGTCATCCCTAATGATGATCTCTAACTCGTAACAGGAGCGTGGGAGAGGAGAGGAAAGTAGGTCTGCATTTTGGTTAGATGGTAGAGCTTCTTTGCACAAATTTCTAGACAAGGATGGTTGTTTGAATTTCAAAAGAGAAGGCTCAAGATGGGCGCCATGTGGACAATTGGGGGAAAGTGTATCAACAATGGAGAATGGACCCAATTGCGGGGTGGTATTGGGCAGCCCAGTGAAGGAAAATCTTTTGAGGGCCTGAGACACTTTAACAGGCAGAGACGAAATGGGCCTCCCCATTTCAAAGTTAGGGGGTATCAGGCGGCGAAAGGATGGGCCTCCCCATTTTGATACAAGGAAATGCTGGCTCAAGAGAGAAGGAAAGGGGTCAGAGAGATTTATAGAAGTTGATGAGGAAATCGTGTGAATTTAGAATTTTGTGCGGACGAAAACACTAATCTAATTAATCGAGGCCTAGTAGAGTTAGGTTTAATTAATTATGATTGTTTTCAAAGTCTACACTAAACTTAACTTGAGAGGTTGATTGCTACATAAAAAATTCTTTCATTAAATTATTTAGACAAAGAATTCAAGTGTATGAAGTAATCATAACAGAATAATTAAAATAACAAGAACATAAAGGACACCCAGATTTTTACATGGAAAATCCTCATAGGGAATAAAATCCACTAGCGACAAATGATCCACTAATCAATAATGAACACAGTACAAGTCCACAAATAAATCTCATACAACTATCTGTCACGAAACATTGGTTTACTGCTAGTTTGTTTGAATCTTCTCATTGAGTGCTTCTTCTTAATTAACCTTTCACAACTACAACATCAACCACTTTCCCGCAGATTTACTACTTCAATAGTGTGCAAATCCTTATGCAATGGAAAGTATGTACTTAGCTAGGTATATGAACCTACGTGTATTGGTTGACACTAGGTATATAAACTTCGAATACAAGGAGTTGAAACCTTGAAAGAGAAATTGACTATACGAATAAAAACTTGAAGTAAAAATCTCCCAATATATGTCTATGCTTCAAGAGGCCAGGGTTCATTTGTGAGACACAGAAGGCTATATTTAAAACAAAAATAATTAAAAACTTTAAACCAATTTAGAATAGGTTGTCGTGTTCAATGACGATACATTTTTGCCCAAGTGCATTTGGATGGGGAAGATCTTTCTGTTTGTATGGGACTCCAGTTCGGACATGACTCTAATTCCGTTCGGATGGGCAAGCTACTCGAAAACTAATTCGAAGTTGTACGACTTATTTTTAACTGACTTTTCCAGAAAACAATTAAATAACACATAAATAAGTTTTAGAAGCATACTTTGTAGTAACTCCCATAAATAGACTTAGTCTATAATCGTAAGGTTATTTTAATCATTGTAAAGTTCATATCTAAACATAAACTCAATTCAAAGGTCAAGTGTCTAACTGTAATGCATGATATGCGCGATAACATACATTGAATTGCACACTTCTTCAAATTTGATTGTACTTGAGAGGCTTCTTGAATTTTCACTTTAAGACTAGCAATAATCCACATGACTCAATACGACTTAACAACTATTTGTCCAAAGACTTACATTTTTTGGAAAAGAATTGTCAATATAAAATTTTATAATTTTTCCTAACAAATTGAACAACAAAGTGAAGGGGATGAAGTGAGTCCTCAGTCCCAAGACGTAGAGGAAAGGAGGGTAGAGGTGTGTGACAATCAGACGGTTCAGAGTGAGCCGGGTAAGGGTGAAAAAGAAGGGGGGCAATAAGACAGTGATCGGGGCAGTCTTCCTTCAGAGGAGAGACTGTAGAGTTTCATGGTTAGGAATGTCAATGGCTGCTTTCTTTCATCTGAGAGGTGTTTGGGTTCACAGTGAGACTTCCAGGCACTCAAATAAGTGGCGGCTAATCAGTGAAGAAAGACTCGGTGGCTGGACACGGAAGGGTCAGTGGGAAGAGAGTTGGTCATCATAGAGGATCTAGGGGATGAATAGCCAATGTTCTGCTCTCCTTTGGCTGTTCTGTCTCCAGAGGTGGGTGAAGGGCAGAGAATAGTGATTCCAGAAAGGAGGGGGGGGAATCAGGTGTGGTGTGTGCAAGCAAGGAGGCAAGTGGAAGTATCTGACTGGGTTATGAGAAAGATAAGAAGTATTAGTAGATTGTTGGGAATCTCTTGTAATGGATATGAGGAGAGACTAATGGATCTATTTAGGGATGTTGAACTGAAGAATAGGCCGAAGAGGTTAATAGGAAGGAAATTGGAGGAGAGCAACTCAAAGGAATAATCAGCAAGACAGTAAAAAAGAGAACTCATGAACTTGGCTTGGTCAGTTAATTATGAAGGCAGGAAAAGGGACATGGAGGAGGCAGGAGGGCAGGGGGATCCTATGAAAATCATTTCATTATGAATTTGAAGCTAGTAACATGGAATGTGCGAGGATTAAGTGATCCAGACAAAAGGGGAGTTGTGAAGGGTCTCTTGTGGGAATGGAAACCTGATCTAGTGTGTATGCAGGAACTGAAGATGGAAAAGTTCTCTGATAATTTGGCCAGCTGTTTGTGGGGTCCCGGATGGGTTGGGTGGGTCTCTCTGCCCCCAAGGGGTTCTAATTCTATGGGATTCCTGAAAGATCAAGAAGCTGGAGCACAGGCTGGGGATATTCACAGTCTCATGCAACAACAATCTGTTCAGTGGGCTTTTTGGGGGTTTATAGTCCTCATAATGAGGAGATAGGCAAGGTTTGTTGAGAGAGATGCAGCAAGCAGTGGACTGCAGGAAGATTCCTTGGTGTCTTGGCGGAGATTTCAATGAGGCGAGGTTTCCCACTGAGAGATGGGGACGTAGTAAATTGTCGAGCTGAATGAAAGACTTTTCAGATTTCATTAATGGTAAAAAGTTGGTGGATCTACCGATGAAAGGGGATATTTTCACTTGGGCAAGGGGTGGGGACTCTCCAGCAAAGTCTAGACTGGATCAGTTGTTGGTCTCTTCTTGTTGGGAGAATTTCTTCCGAGGTTTGTTTCTATATTGTCTTTCTAGAGTCATCTCAGACCATAGCCCAGTGCAGCTAAGGTGTGGGAACTCTAATGCTAAAAGAATCTGCTTAAGATTTGAGAATATGTGGCTGGGAGTTGAGGGATTCAAGGATATGGTTGCATCTTGGTGGCAGGGTTACAAACTTTCAATTATGTTGGTTTCTCCCAGTTTTGTATTAGCTAAGAAGCTGAAGAGACTGAAGGAGAACCTAAAGAATTGGCATAAAGTGGATTTTGGGAATATTAATGAAAGAAAGGAAAGGTTATTGCTTGATATCAAGGAACTGGACAACAAGGAACAATATGCCCCTTTAGTGGAGGATGATAAGGTGACCAGGGAGGGCCTGAAAAGCGAGTTTGCTCTTCTTTTGAAGGCAGAGGAAACCTTCAGGAAGCAAAAATCCCGCACCTTGTGGTTGAAGGTATTAGCTTAGTATACATTGTTGGTCCATTCTCTAACAACTTAAACTTTTAGAGCTAACTGGTAATCTAACATGGTATTGGAACCTTAATTATGAGAGGTTTTAGGTTGAAGTCTCTCAATTTGCAGTTATTTCCGGGAGTGTTGAGAGCTTGATATACATGGTTGGCCCATTCTCTAAATCCTTAAACTTTAGAGCCACTGGTGATCTAACAGAAGGAGGGTTATCCTAATATCACATTCTTTCACAAGGATAGGAGGGCAGCAATTATCTCAAGAGGAGGTGAAAAAAGGAATTTTAGAATTCTACAGGGATTTATACAGTGACCAGCAAGTGTGGAGGCCTGGCTGGATGACCTTCCTATGGCTAATTTAAATGGGGATCAGATGGCAGGGCTGGAAAAGCCTTTTGAAGAAGAAATTGTGATGGCTCTTATTGCATGTGATGGGGATAAAGCACAGGGCCAGGCGGGTTTACAATTGCCTTCTATAAGCACTGTTGCCAAGTCGGTGAGAGGGGATATAATGGTTGTTTTTCAGCATTTTTACAGTCTTGGGACGTTTGAGAGAAGCCTCAATTCTTCTTTTATTGTGTTGGCTCCAAAGAAAGGAGTTTGGTAGGTAGTGCATACAAATTGATGGCCAAAGTTTTTTCAATTAGATTGAAAGGAGTGTGGGCAGCTTCATTTCGAGGAGTCAGAATGCATTTATAAGGGGGTTGGCAAATCCTTGATATGGTGTTAGTAGTTAATGAATGTATTGACGAGAGAAGGAAAAGAAGGGACAGTGGGTTGATTGGTAAATTAGATATTGAAAATGTGCATGATCACATCAACTGGGAGTTTTTGCTGCCTATGATGATGAGGATGGGCTTTGGTGAGCAATGGAGAAAATGGATGGAAGCCTGTATCACATCAGTCTCCCTCTCAATTCTGGTTAATGGGGAGCCAGTTGGTTTCTTTAGGACTTCTAGGGGCCTGAGAGAGAGAGACCCCTTGTCGCCTTTTCTTTTTGTGATTGTGATGGAGGCTTTTAGCCTAATGATGGCAAGGGTAGGGGGGAGGGGGGCTGTCTTTTAAAGGGCTTTTGGGTGGTGTAGAATAGAAACATGGTGGGTCCTTTGGGGTGCAGCTTATGGAGATCAATTCAAGAGGGGCTACCAGATTTTCAGAATGTAGTTACTATGCAGGTTCGTGGGGCAATTAGGATGAAATTTTGGGAAGATGATTGGTGTGGTGTTGGGCTATGAAGTACGGATACTCTATTTTGGCTCACGTGTCGGATGCGTGAAAAAAGAGGCCAAATTTTTCTTCTTCGGCATTTCGGACGTGTTCTGAACATGTTTTTTTTTTTCTTCCTTTTTTTTTTGGAATTTTTGCTCCTTTCTCTTCTTCTCCGTAGTTCTTTTTTTGATTATATATATATATATATGTGAATATATATTTTTTATATAATAGTTAGTAAACAAAGAGGTGCAAGAAGTTTCCATTGTTGTTCAGTCTATCGCTGAACAATGCCCTTGTTTCAGGTGGAATTTTTTTCATTGGGAAATAAGAGAAGTAATAATTTGTTGGAGACTCTGAAGTCTGACCAGTTGCAGCATGAAGGAAGGACTAGCTAATGCTATTTACTGGCCTGCCACCAGCTCTGGTTTCTTCATGGTAAAGTCATTCTATAGGGTGCTAGTGGGCTGGAATGATGCGGATTTTCAGTGGAAGCTCATATGGCATTCCAATATTCCAACAAAGGCTGCATTTTTGCTTGGGAGGCATCTTGGAGGGCCATATTAACAGTAGTCAACCTTCTAAAAAGAGGTTTCCGAATGTCGAATACGTGCCGTATGTGCAAGAGGGATGTGGAATCGGTGGATCACTTGCTCATCCACTGTGAGATGGCTCGAGACTGCTGGAATTTTGTTTTTTATCTTTGGTGTTCCTCGGATTCTTCTGGCTTCGATCAAAGAGCTCTTGTTTAGGGTAGAAGGGGACTAGTAATAGAGGGGAATGGAACTGAGTGTGAAAATGGCTCCCTTGTGTGTGAAGTGGAGTTTGTGGAAAGAAAGTAATAGAAGAGTTTTTGAAGGGGAGGCCTATATTTTCGAACATAGTCTTGTGAAGTTATTGTTTTTTGGGGCTAAACAAGCCTTTCCTTTGCATTAGTGTATATGATTGATTTTTTAGGGAATTGTAGGCGGTAATTTTTGTAGCCCATCCTTTGTATATGGGTTCGCCCCTCCCGGGCAGTTCTGTTTAATATATTTTTACTTATCAGAAAAAATTATATAGTCTGCCAGTGTTCTAGCCATTTTTTTTATTCAATAAGCAACCAAGCCAGCGTTCTACCTAGTCCCAGTTGTGTATTTGACCTATTCCACATATAAATATATATTCTTTTCCTTTACATGTGTTTTCTATCCATGGATGATGTTTCCTAATTCTGTCAATCATGCATAGATGGAACTCAATTTTCAGTTTTGATCAATCTATGTGTATGTCGCTCACTGATTGCCTTTTTATTCATGCCAATTTGATTCAGCCAGCCATTTATATCACACAGTTGTGCTTACTGCTGTTATTCTGGCTTACAGCTTTCATTCCAGATGTGGACGAACCAGATGCAGGAAACATTGAACTCAAAGAAAAAGGGTGATGTTGCTTTCCGACATAAAGATTTTAGAGCTGCAGTCGAATGCTACACTCAGGTTAAAATTTGAATTGAGTCTCACTTAAACTTCCAAGTGATCGTATGCCTTCATCTATCTTATTCCTTTAGTTTGAATTTAGTCATGCTGGTATAGACTTGTGATGAAGGAGTGAAATGTAGGATTGTGTTTTAGTATCAATTTGACAAGTGGCACGTAAGATGCGATTTATTTATTTTTAATAACTGGGTGTCCAGACTAGCTTGCGCGTACTTGACTAATCCTAGGGCCCTGAAGAAAACGACTGGGCAAACCTCCAGTAGCCCCAAGAAAGACTCGAACTTGAGACCTTGAATTTTAATCCTCAATTCTCTACCGCTCGGCCAACCCCTTGGGGTTCATAAGATGCCATTTATCAATTTCCTTATATTCTTCTCTATCCTTTTAATTAAACAGATACATAATTTGTGGCATGTCAAGGCGGGAGGGGGCTGGTAGGGTACTGATCATTGTTACCACAAGAGGTGATATGTTGCTCCAAATGGATAGCAGAATTGCTGACAATAGACTTGTCAAAGACTCAAATGGTTAAAAGAGAAAATACACAACCCCAAAAAGAGTAAAGAGAATAAACAATCCAAACTTGGGTCTTGAGCTGTGCGTGCTGGTATGTCTTGAGGGTCTATCTACAGTCGACTCTCTTATAATTAATATTCAATAAATTAATAATCTATGATAATTAATAAATTTTTTAAGGAACCAACTTGGTTCTATGATAAATAATTAATAATTATATTATGTAATAATTAGTACTTTATTCTATTTATGCCATGTATTGGTAATTATATTTATGAATTTTACATAATTGGAGTAAAAGTATTGTAAGTGAGAAAAATTATACCACAAGCAGAGCAGAAAATACAACTTTTTTAGGTCAAAAGAATAATAGGAGTTTTTTTTCATAACTTAAATTAAGCATTATATGTATTTTTTATGAAAGATGTAAATGTCGTTGAATAGTTTCATATAAGGTCCTCCTTTTGTACTGAAAATCATATACATGTAAGAAACACTTTTTGATTAATGAAAGTATAAGAATACCTAATAATTAATTATTTTAATAATAAATAAATTTTCTATCTCCCATGTTCATTAGTTATAAGAGAGTTGACTGGTATATGTACACATTTTGGGGGCAAGCAATAGACACCCTTGAAGGTTTTATGGTCTTACTATTTTCTGCTCTTCTGCACAAGAGCATGCTTTCAGCTTTGTGTTGATACTTTATCAGTTTTGTTTGCAGTTCATTGATGTTGGAACCATGGTCTCTCCAACAGTTTATGCTCGCCGCAGCCTATCACATCTCATGAGCGATATGCCTCAGGAAGCACTCAATGATGCAGTGCAAGCGCAAGTAATATCCCCTGTTTGGCACATTGCATCATATTTACAAGCTGCTGCTCTTTTTGCTATGGGAAGGGAGAACGAGGCACAAATTGCACTCAAAGAGGGTTCAGTACTTGAAGAAAAAAGGAATGTGACTTCCTGACAACAAGGTCCAGCCTAGTCTCTTTTCATCTTACTGAAACTCTCCTTTTCTGAAGGTGGCTACCAGACATGAAATACAAGCTTCTTGATTTCCAGGAAGAATGATTACTGGTTCTTCAACGTCAAGAAACATAGAATTTAATGGACATGAATGGTCTCAGTCCTCTGCATGCATGACTGGTTGGTTTTGTTGTCATGTTGAAGCATTCTTTTGCAACATTATTGGATGGATTGGTTTTGGTCAGTTTATTGGGGTAGTGGGGTGCTTCCCTTAGTAACATATGACAAATCTGCCCTTCTTGACAGTGGGCTGGCGTTTTCCAATAATACAATCTTTGGAAATAATTCAGTTACCATTGGAATGCATTATATGCTTATAGAGAATTCAACTGTCAAGTTACATGCAAAGGGAAAGTAGAAGATATTGTTGCCATGCTGTAATTTATGTACAGACTATATGGCTTGCTGTTGATGTGAAATTGTCTTTTTTTTCTTCTTTTAATGCTATCTGCTTTATGTTTCTAGTTCTTTGTTGTGGAGTTGATTTATACACACACATATATGAATAATGTTACTGTAAGTTCGAGTGCGTATAAGATAGTGTTTTAACCGTTGAATGATTTAGAGATTAGAGTTTTTATTTATCCCAATTACCTTATCTGTGATTCTTAAGTCATCCAAGAATTAAAACACATTGTCTCATATGTACTCGAACTTATAATAGCATTACCCAATATGTGTGTGTATATATATATATATATATATATATTATCTATTGCAATTATTTTGTTTGCAATTTGTCTGTGAAGAGACATGATGAGGGTCATGAATCAAAAGGAAGATCTCTGGTCCCATTTGCTTCTGTATTCAAATAAGGCAGATTCAAGGGGAAGATCATGCTTTTGTGGAACCCTTTGTATTGTATTTTCTGAGTTGGAAATTATTGTCTACCCAATCAATATCTTATGGTATATCGAGTACAATATTGAAGAGCTCAACAGAAGCTATGCTCTTCATAATGTATCCTTCATTTTTTTTTTCTTCCTACTCATGAATCCGCTTTTGCACTCTCTCCCGTAGAATATTAATACTAACTTTACCACAGAATGTTATCTGCAGTAAAATACTAAAATGCATGCAAACTTTAAGAAAATATTTTGAAGGAATTTCAAGCAATGAAGCAATGCTATTCCTATAAATTGATTTGTTTGTATGATATAAAAATATAACAAATCAGTAATTGAAAATATAGAATTCAGAATTTGAATACAATTTGATTTTTGACAAACAACTTTTGTATTAAAACTAGTTCAACTTAAAATTTGTATTCATATAAACTAGTACAAGCTTGGTTGGTTTTGTATTGTACTGAACTGTTTTGCTGATTTTCAAACAGGCTCTAAAATGCATGCAAATTTTAAGAAAATAAGAAGAAATTAGAATTTAAATACATTCAATTTTTGACAAACAACTTTTGTATTAAAACTAGTTCAACTTAAAATTGATATTCATATGGTTTTGTATGAACTGAACCAATTTTGCTGAATTCGAATTCCAAACAGCAAAAAAATATTATGAAAGAGGGCCCAACCGGGTTCGAACCGGTGACCTCTTGATCTGCAGTCAAATGCTCTACCACTGAGCTATGGACCCAAGTTGTGAAGACTGTTCGATGTTTTGTTATGTAAATACTTTGTACATCATAAACAAATTAGGACATATAAACATGTTCTTGCTATTGCAACTTTAATAATCAAAATTTGCATCCGGGACTATTTTTCTTCTCTTTAAATTGATATAGGTTTCACATATTCTTGGGGGTGGATTGCTAAGGTGGATAAGGTGCGCATCGAGATGAGTTTGTGGAAGCGGATTAAAGAAGGGATGGGATGAGTTTTGTTGCTCATTTGAAGTCTGTGGTTGGCAATAGCTCTTGCATTAGATTTTCACTTGACATTTGGGAGGGCCGAGGGGAGTTGTCTATAAAGAAAAGATTTCTGGATTTGTTTCGCATGGCTGTGTTAGGAGGCAAAAGGGTGATAGACCATATTTATTTTACGAAGAGTTTGGACACTTGAAGATTTGGGAGTTTTCTTCTGGGCAGGCTTTGTTCCAGCTCCTTTATGGTCTCCTTGCAGTGGAGGATAGGGATGATTCAACTAAATGCCTCTCTGCTCCAAATTGGGAAATTTATTAATCCTTCAATTTGACTTAATATGTTAATGAGTTTTCTAAAGTAAATAAAATGAAACAAAACAAATTATTTTAATTTCATTTGATATTGACTTGATTAAAAACTCATTCAAAATTCATTCACGAGACTTGTCTTGAAATAACCCTCATGTCTTTTCCTAATATATTTCACCAACAAGAAGGTTTTATTTTTTTATAACTTATAAGTTGACTTGTTTATATTTCCTTCCTACTTTTGCCTCATGCTGCATCACTTTTCTCAAATAAAATGGATTTCCAAGAATGTAAAGATCCCAAAAAAATAATGAAAATCCCAATAACATATATAGGCCATAGAGGCACTAACCTTCACCCAACTCATCAAACCCAAATCACAAACACAATAAACCGAGGATTCTCTAATGGGACCGGATTATTAAGTATGTCTTTTTAATAATATTATGTCATTTATATTATGATCTATCTAAAAATATAGACCATAACCCAAATAACATACTATCATAAAAACGACATACATAAATAGTATTAGACCAGTCTCATTTAAGAATTTTCTTCCCCAAACCCTCAATTCCCTCTCAGTTCTCCATCACCTCTTCCTCGTACTCTTCCTCATCATCGGCCACCGCCTCCTGGTACTGCTGATACTCCGACACCAAATCATTCATATTACTTTCAGCCTCTGTAAACTCCATCTCATCCATTCCCTCTCCAGTGTACCAATGCAAGAAAGCCTTTCTCTTAAACATAACTGTAAACTGCTCCGACACACGTCGGAACATCTCCTGTATGGACGTTGAGTTCCCCATGAACGTCGACGACATGGACAACCCGGTCGGCGGTATGTCACAGACGCTGGACTTCACATTGTTTGGAATCCACTCGACAAAGTAGGATGAGTTCTTGTTCTGTACATTTATCATTTGCTCGTCGACCTCTTTTGTGCTCATTTTGCCGCGGAACATGGCGGAGGCGGTGAGGTATCGGCCGTGGCGTGGGTCGGCGGCACACATCATGTTCTTAGCGTCCCACATTTGTTGGGTCAGTTCTGGGATTGTTAGGGCACGGTATTGTTGCGATCCGCGAGAAGTTAACGGTGCAAACCCTACCATGAAGAAATGCAGACGTGGGAATGGGATGAGGTTGACGGCTAGTTTTCGGAGATCGGAATTGAGTTGGCCGGGGAAGCGTAGGCAACATGTTACTCCACTCATAGTTGTTGAGATCAAGTGGTTCAAATCTCCAACTGCAACATCAAACATGCATGTGTATTAGTGGACAATTTGTTCTGTCCTAACCATTTCGGACGATTATGAAGTGTTCATAAATAAAATTGAAATAAAAATTTTAAAATTTGTTTTATTTGAAAATGATCACCTTGATCCTGTTTTATTTACATATGAATTTTTTTTATTTTTTTATATGTACTATATTTAACAATAAATCTCACACAATTTTTTTTTTAATATTTTTTATATCACAATTATTTTTTTTATTATATTCATTATTTTGGTAATAAAATTTTAATTTATTTATCAAAATAAAAATTTAAAAAAAATTTAAGAAAAAAAAATAATCAAAATTCAGAACGAGACAAGAAATATAAACAAAATCGAGGTCGAAGAATGGACACCTTGTCATTCCTAACTACAAGGATGTTGGATATTTATGTGCATTATAAGTTTAGGGCTAACATATATAGTCTTTGAGTAAGAGAAACTTTAGACAACTTGTAGGCATTAGAATTTTTCTCATTTTAATAATTTTCATCCAAATTTTAATATTAATAATTTACAGTTTTACACCATCTTTTTCTCAGTTTTTTCCTTCAAAATGTTGTTGGATCAATTGCTCCAAAACCTTAAAATTAAACAATGTTTTATATAAACATATATACACGAGGCCATTCAGTCTATTAATGATGAAAGAAAGGGGAAAAAGTTGCAATGAAAATGAAACTATGAACTTACAACTTGGATTTGTGAGCTTGAGTGTACGGAAACAGATATCATAGAGTGCTTCATTGTCAAGAACCATGCACTCATCGGCATTTTCGACCAGCTGGTGTACAGAGAGGGTGGCGTTGTAGGGTTCAACCACAGTGTCGGAGACCTTAGGAGAAGGGAAGACTGAGAAAGTCAACATCATCCTATCAGGATACTCTTCCCTTATCTTAGATATAAGTAGGGTCCCCATTCCTGAACCTGTCCCACCTCCCAGTGAATGGCAAATCTGGAAACCTGTCAATCATACATACATGCATCATTTTCTATAATTTTCCATTATATATTCAAATCAATTTGCTATACAAACAAAATTTGTGTATAAAAAGGTAGAATATACTCGCATTCATGTGATTTGACCTATTTTCACTTTTATTTTGAGTTGCTCAAAATGTTATAAACGTGATTAAAGTGTCAAATGTTAGTTAAGGAATTATTTGAAAATGTAAAATGATCAAAATACTCTTTCTTTCGTTCTTAAAAGTAAAATCACATTTCACCATTATGTCTTTCTGTTTAATTTGTCAAAAAACCTAATAATACTACTTTTTTTTTATATAATCTAGGAATCGATCCCACCAACCAAGCCCTTTGGACACGTGGACAGCTAGTAAACTTGAAACCCCCACCAACATTTCAGTATATTCATGAGTAGTTCTAATAGATTACACTCTTAGTAGATTTCGAATTAGGACTCGATGTTATCTCTTGACGCTCTACTATTTGAGCTAGTCCGTTGAGGTTAATACCATTTTACTTTCAAGATATAAGAAATTTAAGTGTCGAATTTTAAACTACAGGATTGTAAGTGTCACCAACTCGAACAATGGTGGGAGTAAGTGCATTTTTTCCTCTAAAAAATCTCAATATGCTTTCGTGCCAAATTTTGGGCTATAAAATATAGCGTTCAAAGCCCATATTGCATTCAATTTTTATTTTATTTTATTTAAAAAAAAAAACCATTTTGAAAAATTCACCTAAAAAAAGCAAAGCACAAAACACATCTCATAAACAAATTGTGTTTATATTGTTACCTTGTAAGCAATCACAATTCTCTGCCTCTTTACGAACAACATCAAGGACTGAATCGATCAATTCAGCTCCTTCGGTGTAATGGCCCTTGGCCCAATTGTTGCCGGCACCATTTTGCCCAAAAACAAAGTTATCGGGCCTGAATATTTTCCCGTAGGGCCCGGTACGTAGACTGTCCATCGTACCAGGCTCAAGATCCATTAACACGGCCCGGGGAACGTACCGGCCACCACTTCCCTCATTGTAGTAAACATTGACCCTCTCAAGTTGAAGATGAGAATCCCCAATGTAATTTCCGGCGGTGTCGATGCCGTGTTCGTCGCACATAACCTCCCAAAACTTGCCGCCGATTTGGTTGCCGCATTGGCCTGCTTGGATGTGGAGAATTTCTCTCATTTTCAGGATCAAATATAGTTATGAAAAATGGAAAATGGTTGCAAAAGAAGAGAAAGGAAAGGAGTTTTTATACAGAGGGAGGAAGTGGAGATGGGCTTTTTGTAGGTGTAGAGGTGGGATAAAATTGGATTGGGACACTGATATTTCCTCTCCCTCCATCTGTTTCTCTCTCTAGAAAGAAAGAAAAAATAATAAGAGAGAGAGAGAGAGAGAAATAATTAATAATTTTCATGTGGGTGTGTTTGGGAAGAAGGCATGTCAAGGCCCAACCAGAGAGTTGTGAGCTGGACATGAAAGGTTACAACTAGGTTCATGCCAAGTCATCTGTCTCATTCATTCTAAGATTATTAACCAATCCTTGCAATCTTGCCATAATTTTATGAGTAATGTTAGTATTACCTTTATATTTTATTAAAAATATTTATTTTCATGAGTTGTCAGTGTTGTATTAGTTGAATATCACATCATGTCATATGATGATGTGATATTCAGCCAATACAATACTGCCAACTCATGAAGGTAAACATTTTTGGTAAAGTTTTTAAGTAAGTCTAGCATTATTGCATATTATTAGATTATCAATGTCTTAATAAAATTCCAAAAATACCCATTTGGAGCTGATTGCAAATTGATGAATGCTTTGTGATAGTAGTGTCTTTTGGTCAAAAGAAATAGTATCCCACTTTTTATCAGACTAATTTATAATCTGTTCATGAGATAACCTAGAAATTACATAAGTCGTAAATATGATAGATTGAACTCGAGATATCCAAATTTACAGCATATTCTTCAAACAAGCTTATCCACCAACCGGGCTCAATAATAGAATATTTTGGAAAATTTTTAAGAAACATGGTAATGAGGACATATTGGGTATTTGAAGATGATAAGGTAGTTGTGCTAGATATATCTTGAAGATTATAGCACTCTCATTTTAGAGATTAAGTTAGGTACAATTTGAAAAATAAATATAATATAGAACATATTAAGATGAAATAGGTTGAGAGGTAGGAAGCTTCAATTATTGAAAGCACGAGTGTCTCTGTCAGTTTGTCTCTTCTCATAGAAGTATTCTTTCTCACCCTCTCTCTCTCTCTCTCTCTTTCCAGCTCCCACGAAGGACTGGTGGGCTGGTTGGTGTTGGAATCCAATGCAATAATCTCTCCATGATAATTTAAAATTAGAAAATAATGAAATTGCATAAAAGATCCTATGTTTGGATGGGGAGAAAGAAAAGGAAGAAGTGCTATTTGTTATCAAGTGATTCAGAGCCAATAAATAATGTCATATATGTCCACACACTAGCTAATGATTTGTGTTTTGGACGGATAATGTTATGTTCTTCACTATTTTGACATAAGATACAAAATGAAAGGTGAAAGAAATGAAACTTTATAAATAAGACGGTAAAATAAATCAAATTATTTTAACTCAATTCGGTTAGAGACTTGTTCGAAATTGATTCGCGAGATAAACAGGTCAAGAACCAAATTAATTTATTAAATTCGGCTCATTCAAGATCGACTTCAAAAATAAATAAGCTAAGTTTGAACACAATTTGAATCTTGTTTATTTTAATAACCAAACTTGAATAATCCATTACTCAGCTTGACTCGACTCATTTATAATCTTACTTATAAATACACACCTCTTAATTCAATTCAGTTCATTCCACACATAGGATACAAAATGAAAACTTGTAGAAGAGGGAGATTATAAGAACATGGTATGCTAATTTATTTTAGTTTAAAAAATTTTAAAACTTGTTTGGTTGGTGTGGCAAAATCATTTGATGGCAATTTTGTAAATAAATTAACAATTCAAAGCAAAATAGTAAATACATTCAATAGTAATTTATAAATAATTCAAAACAAAAACAATAATTTAAGGGCGAAATTATAATAAATATACATGTATTTATTCATGACAGCAATAAGTGGTATTGTGTGCATTAAAGAAACAAAGAGGCCAATTTATATATCAGCTCTCATTTTACTAGTAGACAAAAGGCTTGAAAAAGATTGAAAGTTGATGTCACATTGGTACTTCTACAATTCTGTTGTTGGAACATTGTTTTCAATTCTTCATTATCTTTTGGCAATTTGTATCAAGGGTTTTTTTGGGAGTGTCAGGAGATAATAATGAGGTGAGTTGTCCTTGCCTAAATCATAACTCCATAATGCTAACATGTTCCCCACACAGCAACAGCCCAACCTATCATTCCAGTTGGATGTATTTGACATTAGTTTTTAACCTTATTTAAGTAAACTGTCTATTTATTTTATTTTTAAGGTATTTTTTTTGGGTAAGTTACATTTTAGGAATTGTTAGTAAGTGCATTCACTTAGGCTTCACTTTGACGACCGGATAAAAATGTAAAATTAAAAATTGAATAAGATATAATTAGATGAGATAGACAATAAAAACCTATAAAATATTAACAGAATAAAAAGCTTGAATATAATATACAAACAAGACCTTAAAGGTAAATATTACTAGAAATTAGATCTCTTTTCAATTTTACAACACTGGCATTGGCATGACCAAAATTGGGTAAGGTCCTTTCATTTTTTTCTAGGGACTCTGCCCTTCAGAGCATCATCTGATAATATTGGAATGGTTCAGAGGATACCGAGTTGACACGGCCTGGGCAATACTTGACTCACCTGGTTTCTGAACAATGCCCTCTGCCACAATTGATAGATATCGATGGATATATCATTCTGCAAAGAGATAATTGCATAGTTATCCACCACATAACAACATGGTGGGGTAGCACTGGTGGGGATCGGAAGCACATGCTACATATTGACAGCCACATGGCCCTGGCTAAGAGATATGTAACTCAAGATATCAACAAGGGCTAGTCTCGTGCAATGCATGAGACTCTTGCCACTACGGGATCTGGTTAGCCTTACTCCCACAAGTGAAGAGACTCTTTCTACAAAATCGTACATGATACACAACTTCAAAAGATATTGTGGTAATAACTAGGTTCTAAGAAATTGTGTTGGAATGGAGATGATGAAGACCATGCAATCCCAACAAGTGTTTGCCCTAACATTTTCCCTCATCTTTTGTTCTCTCCCTCATTTCCTTTCTGTGAGGTCAAATGACGAAAGTGGTAAAAAGAAAACATCAGGAGCTTATGAACACAACCTGAGTCATATCAATGAACAATATAACATAACTAGTCATACCATATGATCAGTGAGCAGAAAGTACTCTGTCCCATAATGCCATAAGCCATCCATCTTGACAGGGCAGTTGCTTCTTCGTTTAGAAAGAACATAGAGTTTAATAAAGCATACATCATTTCATACAAATCAGACAGAACCCAAAGTACTTAGAGAGAGAATTGAACGTATCAAGCAAGCTGAATGGAAGTCCAAAAAATATGACTGGGCAACACAAGTTAACCACCATTTACCATAATTATATAGGAAATTCAGGTTAAATTACTTGCAAAGTTTTGGTATTATTAATCACCATAGTATATTAAAGTAAGCTGAACAAAGCTTGTTCTGGTTATTTTGGATGAGAGTTGCATGCAACAGATAACACAAGGATACACATTACATTTGATCCTCATCTGAGAGAAATTGGAGGAGATTTGCACACAAGAGTATGTTACTGAAGAGAGAACAAGATGTTCAAATCAACTCAGTATAGCAGCTCCTCAAAAACGGGATCTACACATTGTCCCCACTTCCCATGATACATCTCCAAAAGTTTCTCGGCTGGTGTTACACCTACCAAAAAAAAAAAAATGAATAGAATTAAAAAAAAACCTTCAATCTAAGCACAAGCAAAATTAGATCGTTAAGGCAAGACAACTAAGTATTGCATTTAAAGAGATACTCTCTGAAAGCTGTTTTTTTTTTCTTGATCAGTACCCGTAAGCTGGTTCTTTATAAGGAATCATCTCAAAATTCTTATTACAACAATCAAAAAACATGGTTTAAACTTTCATAGGCTTGTGATCAGAAATAAGCAAGAAACAGATACTAAAGATAAATGATTCATTTCCAAAGTTTCTTTTCTCCCCCCCCCCCCCCCTCTTATTGTTATGTTAATTCTTCTTCTTCTTTTTCTGTGGCCAGGGTGGTCATGCAAGAGGCAGGGGATTGTCCATTGAGTCATGAAATATGGACGAGAAGTTTCTGTCTATCCTGCCGAACCAACCAAAATTTGCTTGAGCTTCCAATATCACTGAGGCATCTCAGTCTTGAGGTCAACCAGGAACCACCAAGTACCAACCTGAGCATACATACTACCACGCGTATAATGCAAACTGGTCAGTCCAATTCAAACCCACCTCGATTCGGATGGATACAGTGACCACTCTGATACACCACATTCAACCATGCTCAACTATCATTCAATGTATATTTTTCTATTCCTTATCTAAAAGAAATCATATTATAAATATGAAAACAACAAGAATTGGGTAACAAGCCTCTTAACAGAAATTTTAGTAACAATCAGAAATAGCACATTGTTGAGCTATGGTGGCTTCTAGTTTTAAATTACCTACTTTTTTTAAAACAAGCTTTTTATTCCATCAGCACTCGAACAAAATACATACAGTTTTTCCTTTTAAATCTAATATTTTATCACTTTGTGACCCCTTTTATGATTATTGATTGATCTAAGACAAACCATCAATATTGGTCTTGTGAGTGTGCCGTACTGGGAGAAATGCACAGGATATAAACTAAACTTTGGCAATATTTGCACCAGTGTTTTATAAAACATTTTCAAGTTAAAGTATACAGAATTACAAATATGATCAGTAGAGTTATTAAATGTTATTAAGGTACAGACGGCTGTTACTTTGTTTTTTTATTATATTTTGCTTCTGCAAATGTTTGAACATGGTTAAACTAATGACTGGATGAGAAAAATGCTACAATGCTTCAGATCACTAAGTGAATGTTATTTAAATAATAATCGAAGACTTAAAGTTGTTCAATAAATCGCTTTTGGGGAAGTGGATGTGGAGATTTGCCGTTGAGGAGAATGCTCTATGGAGGGAAGGTGTCATCACTAAATATGGGAGTGAGGATGGGGGTTTGTTCTCGAGGGGGTTCATGGAAGCTTATGGTTGTGGGGTGTGGAAATCCATTCGAAAAGGGAAAAATGACTTCAATCAGTTTATGCGTTTTGAAGTGGGAGATGGGACAAAGGTGAAATTTTGGCAGGATGAAATGGGTGTTGTGACAAACCATTAAAGAAGCAGTTCCCCTCCATTTTATGGAATTTCTTTGAAAAAATAGGAACTTGTTGCTGATTGTATCTCTTGGGTGGGTGAAAATTTAGTGTGGAGTCCTCATTTTTGGAGAGGTTTTCATGATTGGGAATTGGAGGAGGTTAAGGGGCTTATGAAGATGTTGAGTAGATATCACTTGAGGAAGGGAAGGGTAAGAAGATATGGACAGTGAATAACCACAAAAAGTTCACTGTTCAATCATTTTACAAGGAGTTGGTGGGGAGAGTTGAGGATTCCTTCCCTCGGAAGTTTATTTGGAAATCTAGAGTTCCGAACAAAGTTGTTTCTTTTGCTTGGATGGCAGTGTGGAGCGCTTTCTTAACAACTGACAATATTGGCAAAAGAGGCTTCCAATTTCCTAGTCCTTGTTGCTTTTGCAAATTTGAGGAAGAAACCGTTGATCACTGGGTGTTTATGGAAGGAAATGAACAGGAGACTTTTTGAAGGAGTTGAGCTATCTTCTTGGAGTTTTAAAGACTACTTTTGCACTTGTCATTCTTTTGGATTAGCAAGGAAAATCCCATGCATTCAGACACCTTTATCGATTTTTTTGGGGAACTTAGGCTTTAATTTTTGTAGCCGCTTCTCTTCTTTTTTTTATAATAATGGGTTTGCCCCCTCGGGCACCTTTTCATGCACATATCTTTACTGATAGAAAAAAATATTTGCAACACAATGCACAGGGAGTCAGAGACAAACTCACAAGCAGACAGAATCATAAACATGCTGACAGCATGATTAGCTCTCCATATGACCAGAAAGAATCTAGCAAAGCATTTTTTTCTAATAGAAAAGAAGGATACCCACCCAATGAGTTCTATCCCATGTCTTAGATCTTAATCAGTTACTGACTTCAAATTCCCCATCCCCATTCCCTGGCCAACAAAACTTTGATTGCAAATAAATAAGACCTGAATAAGCTACCTGTTCTAACCACCTCAGCCACTTCATTCAGGAATCCCGTTTCCTTGAAGCCTCTCCTTTCCAGGCCATCCTGCAAAAGAATAGATGAATTATTACATCATCATCATCAATTAACCCCCCCCCCCCTTCCCAAAAATAATAATAATAAAGAAAAAAGATAATGATGATGATTCATCAATAACCAGTCACAATAATAACTTTCAAGTTCCAGGTCACCTTTGCCAACTTCACAACATCTTCAGCAACATGCCTCAACAATCCGTCTCGGAACAGGTGTCTTTAGACCACTCACCGGTACCTACCAAATAGTTTTTTGAAATTAGATTGCCACCTTGGTTGCCAGGATTTTTTATTTCCTTCCTCTCTTGACAGGTAAGTGGCCCTTGGAGTGGGAGTTGGCCGGGAAAAAAAATTATTTTCCATCTGTATCTCAATATTACAAATTAGAAGCTTTGAGGATGCAACTATGATTGATCATTTGTTATTCAAACTACGGGTGTGCATTTGCTATACACTAGTTATTGGAATATAGTAATGAAGATAGCTGATGCATAACCTGAAAACAGAATGTCAATGAGATAGACTCAAATAAGGGTTCATAATCCATTAAAAGTTTAAAACTACATTATTCGTTTGATAAGAACAATGTCAATTGAGATATTTGGCAGAAGAAGATTTATGAAGTGATGAGGTCATTCACAAAATCACATCAGCTGGACTAAAAAACCAGAACAGGTAACCCTTTAAAAAGCCCAACTCCCAGCACCGTGGGCTCAGTTCTGACAGTCACTTGTAAATCTGACACAGAGTGCAATGTGAAAAATTAACATACACAGTGCTGGGAAATATGTTCCCCTTATCCCATTGAATGCTGAAGGCACATAAAAAGTAAGATGTATCCAATGCACAATGTGTTTCTTTCCCAATCATCCAACCATCTATCAGTTTCAATATAGTGCAGACTACGGATTAAAATGATGCAAATCATGCTGGCACCATCATTTGCTTGTGTAGAATGGTTAAATTACCTCATTCCTCAACATTTGTCTTTCTTCCATAGTCCAGTCAGCTATAATGTCTAGCACATTTTGTAGAGAAATCTCATCATATAATAGACCCACCTGAAATTTAGTAACATCAGGATGAATAAATATAGCTGGAAAAAGCAAATTAATAACATAATTTATGCAAGCTAAACACAAGGCAATGTCAGGTAGGGTGAGAATTTACAAAATTAAGGGAGACGACGATGAAAGGAATCCTGCAAAAGGTAAATAGGTTCTTAATAAATATATTGCAGCCACTCCCAAAGGGACAGGCTACCAAAGGGAATTAGCTTGAGTGGTATCCCAGCCACACCCAAGGGGAGAGGTGGAGAGTTCACAAAATAAAAATCATAAGAAATAGGGACACACAACAAACATTGATACAGTATACGCTACTTAGCAGTTAAGCATGGCTGAAAGTAACGTATAAAACTATCTAGATATGAACTTAATAATTATATTAAATGATCAACTATTGTCACTTGGATATATATATATATATAGGACAAGTTTAACATCCTTGCTACATATTACATAACATCTATGTTCATTTGTGCATCTGTAAATTCTGTTATGTTCTATTTTTGAAGAATTCTCAAAAAAGTGATGCTTATTCTTTCCAGATGAGTACGTATTGGTTGTTGATATTTATCTACAGATAATAAAGGCAAATACCCAAAATGCTGGCAATGCACATAACCTCCTCCAAGGCCCTCCATCAGCACCCCTCATTTCCAGGTATCTCTTCAGCCTGACCTGAAAGAAAAGAGTAACACATGGCTAAATTAAACAATATCATCAAGAAATATAGAAATCAGCTAACTAAGCTCATGTGCATAATAAACCTCGGGAAATATTGTTGTCAGATGGTTCTCCCAATCATTAAGGGTTGGCAATTCACCCGGAATAGAAGGAAGTTTTCCTTCCATGAAATCCTGCAAAAATATCATGAGACTATTTTAGAAGTTTTATATAACAAATAAATAGATAAAGCATAAGACTAAAATTCATAATTGAGGGAAAAGAGGTTGGAGCAAAGCAAAACATTACTACAAAGGAAAGCCTAAAATCAGTCAAGAAACTTAAAGGGTAGATGGATACCCGAAATGACATTCCAGTACAATCAATATATTTATCTTTCCGGTAGACAAAGTACATTGGGACTTTGAGAGCATAATCTACATACTGCTCAAACCTGTTCCAAAAAGGGGAGAGGGACGCTGTAATCATGACAGAGCACAAAAATTCATCAATGCAAAATGGGAAAGAAAATTTATCTAACTGCTGACAAGTAAAGCTCGACCTACCTAAAAGATGACAATGCACTTTATTATTGATGCCAATTTAATCTTTTCTAGCTATTGGTACACTATTACCCAAGCATGGAACAGAGATAAAAATAAATAAATAACCCAATATTATTTACAATGAGAACTCATATTTCCTAGTTAAAACTTAAAACGATATATAAATTATGAAATAACTTCTTCAGTTTAAGGTTTTTTTTTTTTTTGTTAAGTTTGAGTTTAAGTTTAATTGGCATGTGCTGTTACCGCTTTTTTAATTATTTGCTGCCACAATTTTGGCAAACCATTTTCCGGAAATGGCATGGAGAGATAACATAATGTCCTATCCTATGTTTCTTTTTTAATCACAAAGAAAACTGCAGACTTACCCAAAGGAGTCATCAAAAACAAAGGGAAGCATGCCACTACGATTCTTATCCGTATCAGTCCAAATTTGGCTGGTGAAACAAATGAGAATTAATATATACAAGCTAAATAGAAAAAATATGAAAGGCAACAACTAAATGATAATTTATAGAAACCTTCTCATGCTAAGATAACCATTCGGCTTTCCTTCAGTGAAAGGCGAATTGGAAAATAGTGCTGTTGCAATCTGTTTCATTTCTAAAACTAGTTAGATTCCATAGGGGAAAAAAATCATCTAAGAACAAATGACCAAGGTTTCTTACAGGCTGCAAAGCAAGACCAACGCGAAATTTCCTGATCATGTCAGCTTCAGAACTGAAGTCCAGATTAACCTATCAAACCGAAAATCAACACTTTTCATTCTGAACATTAAGTAAAGATTTGGATTAAAAGAAACCTTTTAACAAAACGCCAAAAAAATAAAATAAAATAAAATAATTAAGAGTAGCCTTCAAGAGTCTGATCTGAAACGACCAGATCACCAAAAATGTCATTTTCTCACCTGAACGGTGCATGTCCTGAACATCATATCATGTCCAAAAGAGCCAACTTTGGGCATGTAATTCCTCATAATCTCATATCTTCCCTGAGACAAAATATTGTTCAGTATGCAAGCAACTGAAGTTTACAAGGTTAAAATAGAACATAGTGAGATGAAAAGACATGATTAACAGGCCAAGCACTACAGAAACATATGCTTTGTCAGAGAGCACGAGGTACATGACTCAAGACACCCAACCCAACCAGGATTCAATTTCAACAGGGGTCTGATGGATATTGACCCTAGAGATGTCATTCCAGATATTTAAAACACATAGAAAAGCTAGAGAGTCCAGTTAGTTCACGTAACAGGCTTACCCCTGAGAAGGATCAAATCGACCTTTGGTACATAATCAATAGGCAAGCATAGATATGTCTATGTGTTAAGTAAAAGTCAAAAGATAACTTTTCACAAATATCAAGAATTCCGGTTAGTTCACGTAACGGGCACACAACAAATTACCCCTGAGGAGGATCAAATCGATCTTTGGTACATAATCAATAGGCAAGCATAGAGCAGTCTGTGTTAAGTAAAAGTTAAAAGATAACTTTTCACAAATATCAAGAATTCCCAGTCCATAACTATAATGATAAAACAGCCAAATAATGCTTGCCCAGTAAAGAACATGGGCATGGTCTAGACATCTGGGATGTCAGATTGTGATAGCCATGAATTTTTTTAAGTCCATCTAACTTTCAAGCTAAACCTATGAGCTGGAATTTCAAGCCAGTTTGTCATTTAGGTTTAGGCTAGAGATCATGCTAGGCCAGGCTCAGACCAGCAGAGCGCCAACAAATTCTATGGTCAACCCAGTATCATCCACTTCCCTTCAATCTCTATCCAAGCTATTTAGTGTCACTACCCAAACTTCTAACCAATGTGTTCTTTCCTTTTATTCAACAAAGCCTCCGGCCTACACATTCTTCAAGCAATACATATTTCTATGTACAGATGTATCTGTCTAACAATCGAAAGGCAATTGATGCTCAACCAAGTTGTGCATCCCTAGGTTTTTGATGATGAGATAAAATTGGTATGGTAACCTATTCAAATATGATAGGCTGCATCCATCAGACATGGCTATTCAGACACATCAGTGACTGCCAATTCTGACATTTCTTTGCTGGGTGCCGACTCTGAAATAATTGTAGTTCTCAGGTGCTTCAATCTACATTTTCTTTATTTTCAACTATCTTACCTAAAGGGCGTGACAAACAAATGAAATAAAACCACCACGGCATCTTTTATTTATTCCAAAATGATCTCCAAGCTGATAGTAAGATCCTAAGAAGCATGGATACGGACACGGGACACGGATACGACACGACACGGACACGGACACGTAGACACGTTATTTCTCAAAAAAGTAAGACATGGACTCGTTGAATATATATAAATTTTTTATATTTTTTATATGACCATATAATAAAAACTTAATGTTATTTCAATTAAACTTGGCATAAAAACACCCAAATTTAAAAAATATTATTAAGATATTAAAGTAACAAAGATATTAAATAAAAATTAAAGAACTTCTTCATTTAATCATCAACATTCATGATTCAAGTATCCGGACACATGTCCGGGAAGTGTCCGAGAGTGTCTGGTGTCCGACATAGACATGTGACCCAAAATAGAGTGTCCACGCTTCTTAGGTAAGATCTAATAAAAGAAAATGTGAAGCAAATGCATAACAATATCTGACAAAAATTGAAAGTTCCATCTACTAAGTATCTCCCTCGTGAAGTGACTTAAAATGAGGCAGTGATCCATTAGAGACCTTTAGCAATTCTCCAACATCTCTTCCACTATTTAAATGAACAAAGTGAAAACATGTTATTAAAATTTCTGAATTCACTTTTTTTAAATTTGATCGGTAAAGGTATTTCTATTATAAACAAGGTGCCTCAGAAAGGCAAACAGAAAGATACAAAAAAAGGAGCCAGCCTACAAAAATTCACAGCCGAAGGTCCCTTAAAAATTCACTAATTTTTGTCATGTATATCTTTAATGCAAGGTTGATCAACTCTTGAATTCCTATAATCTACTTTCCCAAGAACTTCTCAAGAGTTAAAAAGAATCACATCTCATATCATCTGATCAACTAACCTTTTGACCATGTAAACGTCTGTTGTACAACCAATTGATGTTGTGTTGTGGGCCTTGTGGCCCTTGTGGGAGGTGATCCTATGCTTGCACAGAACAAATACAACATAAAATTCTTGGGGCTGGTTACACAAATCCTATTTTCTCCATTTGGCTCAGTCTTAAGGCTACATCCTCCATTAAACTGCCGCCAACTATGTATTTTCTAAAGTCCTCGCCCACAAATCCTTTTCTGTGTCCTCTCCTCAATTATCAAATGTATATGGAGTCCCCCAAACAGTTACATTCGGATTTCAGACACGTAGTGTGGATTATATCATGCGAGTGACAGGCCTTCTACGAGAATCTCCAGATGTCAAACCAGTATGAGTCAGTGAATTAAACCAATTAAAAGTAGTATTGGCCTCAAAAGCAATATGAATTCTAAGTGGAAAATTAACCACAGATTTTAAACACTTTCTAATGACAAGAACCCCCCCCCCCCCCCAAAAAAAAAAAAATAAATAATAAATATCGAAGAGCAGAACGGAATATATACAAAAGCATAGAGAATAATCAGATGGTACAGATGGAGTATGAGGCCATTGCCTAGACTATACCTTGGGCATTATAGGAATGTCTTTCAGTCCCCTATTTTGGCTGAAAACCAATACCCAAGAACCCGATTCCCATTTCCTCTGTAACAGCTTTGACCTGTTTGATGGCTTCAGGTGAAGACAAGTGTTGAGTTCAATAGCATAATAAATAAATAAAATCTGAAATAATTAGCAATAGTATGCTTTGCCTGATATATATGTATATGTATATATATATATATATAGATAGAGAGAGAGAGAGAGAGAGAGAGAGAAAGAGTATGACAGAAGCGTCATTAAATATTTCCCGGAAAAAGAACCAAAAAAATGAATAGTGTTTTTTATCAGCAACCGAATTCAACCTAAATATACTATTTGGACGGTGAAAGCTGAAATACAGAAATTAAAGACAAGGAAATTAAGTGAAAAAATCCCGTCATCATTGAAAATAAGCATGTAGTTCGGAGGAGCCAGACAAAATTGAGAAAGGAAACTTGACAAGGCTGGTAGAATTAAAACTAAGTTGTGCATGAGGACAGGTACCCAAATACCTTTTGAATCCAACCCCATGCAAAATCATTGACTAGTCATCTGGACCAGAGATTAGTCTTTTTTAGTCAAAAACAAGTTTTCGGACATAAAGGAAACCAACTGACAGAGAATGAGGTAAGAAACTCATCCACAAGACCGGCCAAAGTTGTCGCTGAATTCAATTTTTTCACATAATTCCAGAAAATCATTAAACCCTTACATATATACAAATCTAGAGAGTTCACTGGTTATGATCATAAGTTAGTTGGAGGATGCCACAGACATAAGCTCAAAGTCTCCTGGCTCAGACAACTCATTGCCTTCTTGCCTGTATAGAATGAAAAAATCTTAGAAGAACTCCCCCAAAAAGCTTATTATTATCACACTTGGCTACAGGCATGCACAAAGACTCGTTTTCTATGAGTTTGTTAAGTCATGTATGATTTGGAAATCACGTAAATCCACTTTCTCATAAAATAATACTGGAAAACTTGCTATAAAACAACCTTGTATGCTCATCTTACATTAAACTTAAGGCATTTAGACAAACCTGATAAAGATGTGAATTAACCTCAGCACAAGTTTGATGCAAAGTTTCAAGAGTTGCACCGCTAAGCTCAAATTGACCTCCAGGTTCCAATGTTATGCTTTGCTTCCCCTGCACGATGTATTGTAAATTCTCTACGGACAAACCACAAAGTAAAAGACAGATTTCATGAAAATTGCTTCAATGAAAATCTATTTGGAAAGAATCAGAGTGAAAACTGCTACTGCTTTTCAGACCAAACCATCAAGAATCAGCATCCATAATGACTTAATATATTAAAGGGGGGAAAGATTCAAAAGTCACAATATATTTACAGAGACAATTTGTTATTGAAAAACACACTTGAAGAAGCAGTTTAATTGGGTACCTGTTTGAGTCCAATAATGTTATCATCCTCTATTATTTTATCCCAGTCAAATCTCTCAGCAATACCATTGAGCAACTCTGCTATTTGTTCATATTTCACTGGGACGTAAAGTTCCAAACTCAAAACCTAAACTTCTCATGTTCTGTACCTATTCTGGGAGAACAGCATGATTGAGCCAATGTTTCACCAAAAAGATAAAGAAATAAATAATTTAATCCCAAAAAAATATTTTTTGCAACCAAAAAATGGAATTGTAATCTGAAGAAGAAATGCAAGGTTGGCCCAAACAGTGAAATTCCAGTTTTGTAGAATTGCAATATTGGAATTCCAACTCCATGCAGCCATCAAACCCCCGAAATTTATATGTATCTATTAAGGCTAGCACCAAATTCAAAATTGCTGGCTGTTCAAAAATTAAAGATGATTTATAAAACAATGGTACCAAAGAAACAGCACAGGTCTGCTAGAAAATGAAAATGAAGAAACAAGTTCACAATCAATTTACAATTTGACCACTGATCAATTCATTGATTACAAAAGCAAAATGCATAAAATGGACAAGAATGACAAGCCAATCATTTTATCTGTCTCAAGAAATCACTAAGCAAAAATGTGATTGTGTAACTCCTCTCGTAATAGTGTCTTGTGCGAAAAATAATAATAATCAAATGATCTTTATGCAGAATATATGAAGGGAAAAAATGCCACTCAATTATTTTCTCTGTTTTTTTGGGAAAGGTATGTGAACCTTGGGGGTAAAATGCCACTCAAATCAAAGAATCAGTAAGAGCTAGAATATGAACCTCCATTTCTCCTTAGGCTTGCACCCAGAAGCAAGATACCCTACAAGGTCCTCCTTTGTCAGTGGCTCCATTGCAATTGCAGCATCCTCTGTAGGAGGGCTTGCAGCGACAATCAACCGATGCCCTTTTTTGCACCCTAACCCTGCACCATCTAAATGCAAACTCTGGGTAGTCTTTGAAGAATTCCAAGCTAAGGACGGCAAGCCAACACAGGGTTCATTCAATTTGGATGCCTTCATATTGTTTGCCATGTTGAAAGCCACATTGTGTCCACTTTTACATAGTATATCTTTTGAATGATTGCAGCATGATGGACCCGCTTGGGATATTAGAGCCATGATTCCCTCTGAGAAATTATACATGTGACCACTCAGTGACAACTTATTAAACCAAAACTTAAGGCCAACCGTCAACAAGAATGCCAAGCGTATATATTTACATAGCACTAATAAATTTAACCTCTATGCTCACTTACAATTCATTGCAATATTATATAGAGTTGTCCTCTGTTGTAGTTTCTAGCTTACAGTTTAGCCAATAAGCTTAAAAATCTTATTATACTCTAATTTTCCAGTTTCTTTCCTGATTCGCTATTTCTCAATTCAGCATAACAGTCCATAAACACAGATCAAGTCCATAGCCATCTAACCAATGAAAGGGCAGATATTATATGAATAAGATTCACGGTGCAAAGATACAATTAAAAAAATGAATAAATAAATAAAATACTCACTAAAATCAATTTGTATATACAATTAACAAAAGCTAAATCAAAAGTCTCCCAATACAATATATATATATATATATATATATATATATATATATATATATCAAGACTGCTAATGACATCAGCTGCAAGAAATAACACGTAAATGCAAACGAAAGATTATAAGGTATAAACATAAAAATATAGATACATACAAGTGTAGTGAAACAGATATAACAGAAATCAAAGTGACCTTCGGTTACGTAAGCAGGTGAAATTGAATCTGTAAAGATGAACTGGACTGTTCATGTGTACGTAAACAGAGATTTACCTGGTTGTATCGATTGCGCTTTATCTTTCACTTTTCCTGGAAATGAGGGAATAAAATTCGCGGATGCGAGGGAGAGACTGAGAACGGCAAACGTTGAACGCTGCTTTTTTTTATATTTCTTTCTGCCGCGGGAGGAGGAGTTTTTGATTCAACCTTTTGGAACAAAATTTCCACACCCACCCAATTTTTCAACGCCCATGTCTTCATCTCCCAATCTCTTCTCAAAGAAAGTGGGACTCGTTATCTTGTATTCACTAAAGGCCCACTTTTATAAGAGGATCTGTGGTGATCATAACTACCGACAGAAGATCCATCCTTCCCACTTCCACTGTAGTTTCATATGCATACGAACTGAAAGGGAGTTGAATTTACACAACTGAAATTATTTGTTTCTAACAAAAGTTAATAAACATAGCCCTTAAAATAAGAATTGGAAAAAAATTCTTCACTATATAGGCAATTTACATGACCAACTTGTGTTTATATAAATCACAAAAGATAATTAATTCCCATCAAAATTTGCTTTTCTTTCATGAGCTAGGCTGAACCACAAAATCTGGATATTCTGGAATTTAACAGAATCAAAAAGAAAAGAACAGAAAAGAAATACTTGATTTCCATGATTCTCAATCTTGCACCCAAACCCTTCTTTCTTCCCATTGACCACCTTTCTTTTATCCCCAAGACAAACCCATGAATTCTCAGCACCAACAGTCCTCAAATCAGTGAAGAACACCTCACCCGAATTCACACCAACCTTGAAAATTGCTGAAAGATTATCAGAAACCGTGACATCTGCAAAGCAATCAACTTTTTCCTTCAACTCCCAAACTGCATTTCCAGACCTTAAATTCCAAAATTTAATATTACCCAAAACGCCAGAAGGTCCACTATGAGTACCAGAAGCCATCAATAGATTGTAACTCGAAACCCAATTCAATTTTGTCGCTGGAATAGCGGAATCAAGATTGGCACCAAAAATTTCGTAATGACCAATCTCTATAACGGGACGGAAACTATCCTGGAGATCAAAAACCATAATCGAATTCGAATTCCACCTACTAGATTCGAAACTGGTGAATAAAAATTCTAGGGATGACCCAATTGCCTGTACTGTTGAACTGGATCTAGTCACATTCTCCCAATTCAACGTCTCTCTAACAAAACCATTATCAAGATAAATAATCTGCAAACCCGAAAATCAGCGGCGCGGAGGTCGGCGACGGTGGCGGAGAGGAAGGTGGGGTCGGAGGAAACTGCCCAGATTAACGGATGCACAAGATATTCCTGCTGTCATTTATCAAGAAATTAAAAGAGAAGAATGATTTTAGTAGTGATTTGGGTCAACATCCGTTGCTCACAACCAAAGCAACCACCAACGACGCCGTACACAACCACCGAGCACCAATAAACCACCACTGAAAGCATCGCAAGCCTAAACAACCGCCGACATCGCAAGGCCCTACCACAAACGACCATCGCCATCAACACAATACAGGCTACAACAATAGACTGTTGGCTTGGAATCGACGATGAAGATTGTGCGGCCATGCAATTGTAATGTTGACGGAGGACAGACTTCCATGATGATGGCGCATCATGAGAGAACCTTGGACGCTTGGAGGGTTGGATCTGTGGGGAAAACAATTGGGGTTTGCTGAAAAAAAATTAACGCGTGAGAACACATATGCTTGAGGCACTCAATAGGGAAAGTGACTTGAGTAAATCTCCGATGGCAGTGTTGGGTTTCAATTAACCACCAATAAATCTCTCATCTCTCGTTTGTCAACCCATCCAATTTGTTTCAAATATATATATATATATATATATATAGCTTTGGATGGAAGATGACCAGTTCTGAGAAGAGAGAGAAGGATTGAGAACAATTCAGGGTCTGGGGCAGAAGGTGGGAGGCATTACAGAGATAGGGTTTCTGGCTTACGAGAGAGACAAGAGATGGAATGAGAAATTTTATTTTATTTTTATTAAAAACATTACTATTAAAGTGAGGGTAAAATGGTAAAAATTTTAACGTCTGTTAACGCCGTTTACCAACAAGTCTGACAAGGGGGACAGTGTTATTTCAGAAACTATAGGGGAGGTTTCTGTAATTGTCAGAAACCTCAGGGGAGGTAAGTGTAATTATCTCTAAAATTTTTATTTAAATTTAAGTTAAGATTTAAAAGTAAATTAAATTTAGATCTTATATTCTTTAATAATTATTTAAATTTAAATTTAAATTTATGAACAATATATTGATTTAGATCTAAATTTAAGATAAATTTTATTTTTGAATTTGAATTTGACTGATTACTGAATTTTTTTTATAAATTTTAACTATAATTTAAATTTGAGAAGATAGTAATTAGATTCGTACAGGAGATATATAGACTTTAAAATAAATATCTTTTAAAATGGATTTTTTTGGTTAGATAAGTTTTAAGTGTAAATAATTCATCTTCATTAAAATATATTTATTTTAAATTAAAAAATATTTTTTCAAAACATGTCAAATGTTTTGGTTAAATATTTTTTTGCTCAAAACTTGTCTTTTTTGTTTGATACTGATGCTGCAAAAAACAACACCGGTCATAATTCGGCAAGATAGACCTGCAAAAAGAGGAGGAGGACTCTTCGACGATCAAGTCAGTAAAGAGAGAATAAAACATAAAGTATAAAGAATATGGGTAAATGAGAGTGATTGTATATGTGATTGAATTCGAGATTCAATATCTCCTTGAGCATACTTGGCCCCTTTATTTATAGGGTTGAGAGTCATTGATTTTAGCAGTTTCCTATATTGAATAGAATTCCCTCCTTGTTTGATAAGGTTAAGAGATATGTGATAATCTTCCTAATTGAGATAGGATTTCTTCCATATCTAAAAGACTTGCGCTCCAAGACATATTCCTTGTTTTGAGGTCGAAAGTCCATGGAAAGCGGTGACTAGTTCAGAACTCCTTCTACTTTGAAGACAGCTGCTCAGCTCTGGAGGCAGCTCTGCTGGTAGCTGCTCAGCTCTGGAGGCAGCTCTGCTATACGGATCTGGGGGTGTCATTTTATGGCTCATCAATTACTCCCCCCCTGAGCCTCAGTTTTGTGAGATCCGTGTAGAGCTGAGGTTAGGATTTCCGAAGAGTCACGCGTACTTGATGATTTATAATATACTATCCTGCAGCACTTGAAAATAAAACAAGGTTTTTATAAAGGTCGGTAGGGTGAGCAAAATGGACCAGACTTGGGGGTCTGTACATTTAGAAGAACCAAGCCTACAACACTTGTAATGGATACTAAGGTTTTAGGGGTTAATAAGATAGACCTGACCAGAGGGTCTGTGCATTAAGATGGACTAAACCAAGGAGGGTCTGTACATTGAGATGGACTAGACCTGAGTCTGTGCATTAAGATGGACCAGACCTGAATCTGTGCATTAAGATGGACCAGACTTGGGGGTCTGTGCATTAAGATGGACCAGACCTAAGGATCTATGCATTAAGATGGACCAGACCTGAGTCTGTGCATTAAGATGGACCAGACCTTGGGGGTCTGTGCATTAGGATGGACCAGACCTAAGTCTGTGCATTTAAGATGGACCAGATCTGAGTCTGTGCATTAAGATGGACCAGACCTGAGTCTGTGCATTAAGATGGACCAGACCTGGAGGTCTGTGCATTACAGGCTCTCACCAATCATAATATATAGCAGGTTAGAGATTTCGACACACATAAACATTCTGCCATCTAGACTGGTTATTTAGGAGACTCAGAACCTCTTGTTTGAGAGTAGAATAGAGGCAACCAGCGACAATAGTATCAAATCCATCATAATCAATGATATAAGTCTCGCTGAAATTCTCAGTTGCCACAAGCTCATCACTGGATTGTGGATAAATTGCTAAGCTTACCCTTTCTTCTGTCAAGAATAATAATTTCCTTTCTCAACATCCTCCATCTAAGAAGAAAAATCAGCAGGACTAGAGAAATAGATGTGGCACTGAATGCGGTGGACTAATGAGCAAGTTTTTTGACAGGTTAAGCTTGGCTAAGCTCTGCATTATTGACCTAAGATTATCGGGGGGATTGAGCCACATAGGTGATTGTGAGAAAGTTTGAGACCCTGAAGGTTTCTCATTGAGTAGAACGGAGGGAGAGCTGGTCCCCTGAACTTAGGGTGTTTTCTGCAAAGAGATTATTGTCTAGTTCTAACCTCTGCAGGGTAGAGACCTTTGCTACTAGAATCTGGCCCTTTGAGCAAATTGCTACTTGAGTGGTATCTCTGTAAGTGTTTTAACGAGTTTGTCCGATGATTTTAAATGGCGGGTGCATTGCAGTATCAAAAAAACAGCCTCAAGCTTTCAGATTAGTGAAACATGCAAGGGAACCCTCAGATGGTCATTGAATTTGTATTGATGAGGTTTCCTACCCAGTAATTTGATGCACTAGAGATGATGGAGCTGCCATAGATGGTAAAAGAGTCAACTGAACCTCTTTTAGAAGTGCAGTTGCTGTTGTTGTCTTCTGGATAGTTGTGTGGGAGAATAAATTCCCATTTTTTTGATAAACAGCCCGAGAGGAAAAAATATTCCTGAGCTCCACTATAGCAACCTCGTGGCTTCTTATCTGCTTTATGAGATCGCGATCGGGGTATGTAGCAATTGAGTCGGAAACCACCGATGATGGAGACAAAGCTGATGTTGTCGCCTGTGTTTCTCTTATGCTTCCTGCTCGGAATTTTTCACCACCTGATTTTGAGGCGACACGGCAAATCAACAGTTGGGAAAGATTGGATGGCTAACCAAAACCGTACATAACTCGTTGAAGACGAGGAAGAGAGCAATCTCAATTACTCTTGCTCGAAACTGTAAAAACCAGAAATTACTCCGCCAACAATGATTGTGGTGTCATAATATGTGGTTGACCAGATTCCTTGCCTCTCTGATTATAATAACCTCTAAGAAAACTGAATGATGTGTTCAGAATTGAATAAAGATAAAGAGCCCATGCCTCTGGTTGATTTCGTACATTAGTTCTTCTCAAACTCTTGTTAACATATAAGTAACTTACTCGAGCAAATTCTCAGGCGAGGATCTGAACAGTTATACTGAGAGCAGTAGTTCATGGAAAGATCATCCAATCTCGCAATGAATTCATCCCTGTGACATCGACACAGAGCTGATCTCTGGAACGTACCATAGTTCAAGAAGCAACGAGTGAGTCCTGGTCTGGAGGTTCGACCTTGCCCCCTGAAGTCACCGTCTCTGTCTCCAAATACCTAATCGTTCTTGATCAGATCATCATGCGTCATGTCCAAAGCAAGCCAGAAATTTTGAGAAAAAATCTAGGAAAGAAAAGATCAACAAGAAATGGAGATCCAAGAAATTTGATGCTTCCCATTTTTGTAATATGCTGCTGAAGGCTCTGTACATATGAGATGTTGTATAACTAAATTGAAGAAAACAAGTATTTCCAAGATTTTCCAGCACCTAATTCTCCTGAAAACGATCCCAGAACTGAGCTCTCGATCCAATTCATTGTCCAAAAAATCTGACCTATCTGGTTTCTTCCCAACCGGAGCTACTAGATCCCGGTTCGACCCGTGTTTTTGGGGTTCCAAGCTTGGGTTTAGAGTCTTCAACCGAAAATCTTTGCTGCCATTACTGAACCCAGTAAATGGATTCTTGGCTAGATGGAACTTGCTTTGTATGTGGAACAGTGATCCGTTTGAATATGGAGTCTGGGGGTCCGATACCCCATCTGGGTGTGTATTCAAGTTGGCGGTCGTGATTGGAGAATCATCCATAATAGGCTACTATAATTGGGTCTAGAGAGGTATCCAGAACTTGATCTCCTCGAGACCCTCTGTTTCTCCCTTTGTTGTTTATTTGTTGAACCTTCTTCAATACATCTTTTCTCTCTCTCTCCACCAGATGTAGAGCAGAACACTTGAAGAGGAGGCAAGCAAGAGATTCAGTAGTAGTAATTAACAGTCTCAACCATCACAAACTCTAAAACAGAGCACGCAATCCTCGCCCGAGGAAGTGAAGCAGCTATGGGGATAATCTTCGTCCATCCAATTGTGGAGGTTGTCGACCCAAATAATCTTATTCAGACCGTTGGATTCTTGTGGTTGTTGATATTGCTGAGTTTGGTATTGACGGTGCTGATCGATGATGGATACTGAGACATGCTGCAACAGATAAGACCCTTTTTTTTTGTGTGCCCAAACATGGTATCTGTATGATGTTTTTTAGCCCAGAAAGCATAATCATTAACTTACTCGGTGCTAAATGCTCTCATTGGACTTCTGAAGGACTTGATTTTAAGCTGTCTGGAATACTACAGAAAGCCCCGTGGTAAGTGGCCTGTAGATTAGGAGGGCCTAAAAGACGTGGCAGTGACATAGTTTTAGAGAATGGGTCTCAATCCCAAGCACAATCTTCAAGGTCTGTCCCCTAGTTACATCCGAAACAAGCCAGATCCTACTGATTTAGATGGGAATTTGGTCACTGCTTCTGTTTCTTGTGAGAGCTCTACTTATGGTAATGATCCAGCTGACTCACGTCAGCTTAGTCCTCTGGCATCAGACTATGAAAATGGCGGTAAGACTGTAGTTGGCAGCCCTTCTAGGCATGATGGCTAATGACCAGTCCTCTGTCCCACAAATCAACTCAAGGGAGGCACTAAAGCCAATGAATGTTTTGTTCAATAGCCAACACCTAAAAGAAAGCCTTTGAGCAACACTGGAAAGATATCTTCTTCTTCTTATCTGTTATCTGGAAGTCTCGGGCAGTATTTTGAGCCTCTCGTTGTAGTGTATCTTGTGGTGGTCATAAGAGTTGATTTGATTGCAGCCGGTGACCAGCGGGAATGGAAGGTCTTAACATAGGTAGCAGCAGCGGCAACATGTGGGCAAGCCGTTGACGTTCCTGATGTAGTATTTGGCAAGCCATCTGTCAACTAGATCCCTAGTGACAGATGCCAATTGTGAATGTGCGACTAATATGCTCAGTTCTGGTGCTGCAATATCAGGCTTGAGGATGTTAGGTGTGATAGATTGGGGTCCTCTGGATGAGAATGAAGCCACTGAAAATGGGAGTAATGTTAACTGTTATTGACTTGTATATGACAGCCGTGGCTGTTTTTGGTGGAGCTGATATACTGTTCAATCTTTTTACCGACTCCACCCTTGATGGAAGTTACAGGTATAAGCATGGTATAGGCAGTGTTCGTTTCTTCATCAGAGGACATGATCGTTCCATATTGATTGGCCAATCCACTCTGTAACCCAAGCCTAAAAAATCAAACGAATAGACTCCAATGGCATCCATTGAAAGGGGCATCACGCCATGTCCTTTCGTGTATAAATAATCAATCATTATTATGGTCTCTTTCACACTAAGACCTCTGAACTGACAATTCAAGTAACCCCTGAATTTTGATATTCTTTGATAATCCTCTGTAGCATACCATTTATGATGCCAAAGTGCCATAATAAACAAATCTGCAACTTGATCTGCAGGTTGCGCTATAGTGGCCATGACCAGATCTGAGAAAGAGAGAAACCCGAGCAGTTTCCGCCCTTTCAGGTGGCGTTAGAAATCCAAAGTCGGCTTTGTGTTGTGATGCCGATGTGGATGAATTGTTAGTGGAATCGATGACCATCTTCGACCCACCATCACTCCTTTTCCTTTTTCCATCTACGAGAAATACCAGGTAAATAGTTTTTCAGCGGTGCAATGGGTGCAAACTTTTGACCTGCAATGGCATCCATGTAGAAACAAAGAAAGAGCAGAGGAAGCAGAAGACGAATCGGAGGTGATGGTCGTCGCGGGACACTGGCATGCTCCAGCTGTTACTTGGTCCCTCAACCTCACTGGCCAAAGCTCATCTCTGATCTCTCTTCTTCTTCATCGCCAATATTATAGAGAAACCCCCGCGCGGGCTGCGCGTGAGTGTATCCGAGGGCCATAGCGGCCTCAATTATCGTCTGGTCGAAGAGCGAAGAGCCGGCGTGGTGATTGAAGGAGGCGAGTCGAGATCCGAATGGGTCACCAGCAAGATCGTACTGAATGAGGTGGTAGACGTTGACGACGGTGGTGGTTTCGAGGACCTCGGTGCAGGCCACCAGTATAAAACTAATGGGATCTCCGAGTAGACCGACTCGAACACTTCACCGTCGCGAGTATTTCTCGAAGTCGCCATTGATGGAGTTGAGAAGAACTCCAAAGAGATTCACAGAATTGATCTCTTAGGGCTTTTTAGCGGAGGTTTGACTGATCCGAAATTTGGAGCTCTCGTGTTATTGATTCCACAAGTCCATGACATCTTTTCTTGAATTGGCTTCTCGATAGCCCTGATTCATGGTGAATTCTTTCGCAGAGAGAGTGGTTGCCTGACACCGGCAACATAAAACGAGGCCATGGCAATGAGATTGAAGCTGGCCCCCACCTAAGGATTCCCTGATAATGTTGTATCTGAAGACCAGAACAAAGATCAACTCGATGGTAAAATTGCCTATAATATATGAGACCAATCCATGTTTGTAATAATAAATAATATCTGAATTGGTTAGATTGTGAATTCGAGTTGAATGGACTTTGATATGTCTGGCTGCAGCGTAAAATCTTAAAATCATAATTGTGGGTGTTCATAAGATTATAAACCCTAGTAGTTCACCTTTGTTTTCCTGTGATAATATTAAAATGTGAGATCATGGGTGCTTATTTTTGTGCACCAACAAATAAAAAATTAAATCATGTGTAATAATTTGATATGTTAAAAAATCATAGATCAATACCTTGATCAGTATATATATTATACTGATTTGATTATGATGTATAAGTATATACATATAGATATATGTTTATGTAAAAAAGATGTTGAGATCATATATACAAATATATATTTGTATATATATAATCTTGTAAGTAATCTGTAGAATATGATTTTTATGCTAATATGCAAGGATTTAATCTAATTCAATCGTGTTTAGCACTTATATTGAACTTGAGAGAATTTAGATAATCATTAGCTAGAAATATTTGTGGTAGAGAGCGAAGCATGTTGACTGTCGTTCCCACAGACGACGTCAAACTGATGCTGCAAAAAACAGCACCGGTCATAATTCGGCAAGATGGACCTCCAAAAAAGAGAAGGAGGACCCTCCAACGATCAAGTCAGTAAAGAGAGAATAAAATATAAAGTATAAAGAATATGGGTAAATGAGAGTGATTGTATATGTGATTGAATTTGAGATTCAATATCTCCTTAAGCATACCTGGCCCCTTTATTTATAGGGTTGAGAGTCATTGATTTTAGCAGTTTCCTATATTGAATAGAATTCCCTCCTTGTTTGATAAGGTTAAGAGATATGTGATAATCTTCCTAATTGAGATAGGATTTCTTTTATATCTAAAAGACTTGCGCTCCTAAGACATATTCCTTGTTTTGAGGTCGGAAGTCCATGAAAAGCGGTGACCAGTTCGGAACTCCTTCTGCTTTGGAGGTAGCTGCTCTGGGGCAGCTCTGCTGGTAGTTGCTCAGCTCTGGAGGCAACTCTACTGGTAGCTGCTCTGAAGGCAGCTCTGCTGGTAGCTGCTCAGCTCTGTTGTACAGATTTGGGAGTGTCATTTTATGGCTCATCAGATACAACAATGCCAAAAGAGGAATTGAACTTACATCTTGTTCAAAAATCTTTGCTTAAATGATACTTCTAACAAATTATAAAAAGAGGGGAGGGGGGGTGAGATTTGAAAATTTGATATAAGAATATATGAATACATAATTATCAGAATCGAACCAGATTGGATGATGAACCGATGAAAGAATCAATTCACGATTCACTTGTTCAACCAATTTTATAATTAATATATTAAAAATATAAAACATACTATATATTCAAGTCTTCTCTTCAAATTTTTAAATGGAAAGACAATAAAGGCATTGTAAGCCATTCCAATATTCCATTGTAGTCTACCAACAAGCATTGATATTCGTGTTTTTGCATTGAAAATCATAGCCTACAAACAAGCATTGATATCCGTGTATTTGCATTGAAAATTATCATCCAATTCAATCTACAAACAAGCATTGATATTCGTATATTTGCATTGAAAATTATCATCCAGTTCAGTCAGGTTTAAGACCGGTTCAGCTCAATTTAAACTGATTAAACTCAATTCTAGTACAAAAGTGGTTTAATAATATATCAAATCGGAAATTCAATTCTCGGTTGAACCAACCAATCCGATCCAATTCTGGTAGTTATGCATGAATGCCGCTAAAATCCTGCAAAAGAAAAGGTGGTGATGCTAGAGACGGATACTGAAGCACTATCCCACTTTTTTTCTTCTTCCGCGATGGTCCCTTTTATTTGATGCTGAAACATGAATTCATTAAATAAGATTATAACGAAAAAATAGTAGTGGAATTAGTCAGAAGTAGTTTATGCTCGTGTCACTTGTGCGAAACGAGTAGTTCTATTCCGTTTTTAATAAATAAAAAAATTCAACAAATGTTATTTGATTTGTCAAAAAATAATAATTTTTTATTTTAATATTTTATTTGACATCAAAAATAGTTAGTGATAATTTATGCTATATTATAAAATGCACATAGCTTATGCCAAATGGAAATAAAGTTCATGTTACTTTTTCAAGTAAATGTCAAATATATGTGAGATCTATATTACTTTTTTAAGAAGAAAAATAATTGTTTTGTTAAGAAATGAAATTTTAACATTAGAATAGCGTTGTCAAAATCTGGTATTTTTGTACTATAAGAACATTTTCAATACTAAATGTTATTTTATTAATGCCAAATCTATGTTAAGAAATAAAATTTTAACATTAGAACAGCGTTGTCAAAATCTGATATTTTTGTACTGTAAAAACATTTCCAATACTAAATGTTATTTCACCAATGCCAAATCTATATTTGTGTATTGTTACAGTGTAAAAATGTCAAAATTTGACAACTCTACTCCAATACTAAAAGGTCATTTTTTAATATTAACTGTTTTTCGTAAAAAAGTACAGTGGATCTTATATCCGTTTTGACATTAACTTGAAAAAAATGTAACTTCTACCTCCATTTGATGTATATTAGTGTATTTTATGGTACTAACTACTTTTAATACCAAATACGACATTAGTATTTTTTAATAGGCCAATTTTAATTTTAGACAATTTTAATTATTTTTTAATTATTTTTTAAGATAAATGTGAATCCGTATTTGTAAAAAAAAAATTAAAACCGTTTCGCTGTAAAAGCACATCCTTATTTTAATTTTTTTGGCTTCTCTTTTGAGGTCGGGCCACTGCTTATTTTGAAAAAGTACATCTACTGGATTTAGTCAGCGGTTGGAGCCATAAAAATAAAATGGCAACAATTAAAAAATTAAAAAAGAAATCAACTAATGAACTTTTCTATCTCTTTGAACCTTGGGACAGGTCCTTTATGTTAAAAAGCAGAAGACATGATCCACAGGTTGCAGAACCACGCGCAAGGTTTCAAGAAGCTTTACTCCATCACAATATTAGTCATAAAAATGAGGAATTTCAGCTTTGAATGATTCCGAATTGATCCTCGCCGACAGCATGAGAGAAGCTTCGTGTCAAAAGTATCGACGCTTGTAATTGTGACAACCATGAGAAGGAAAAGACTTCAAGAGACTCTGCAAATCAAAGAAAGACGGGTTTGACGCAATGGCAAGATTATTTCAATGTGACACGAAGGTTAGTCGTGCACTAGATTATCCCCTAGAGTGTAATCCTTGCCCCCAAGGGTGGTGATCTAGGCAACTTGCAAGCTGAATATAGACCAAGTCCTACAATGAGGCTTCTGGTTAATCCCAGTAAACAAATGAATCACCAATCTCCACTTATCCCATCATGAATCATAATCAACAAAAAATTTAAAAACTTTGCCGAGTACCTAAATGAAGTTAATCTAAAAATGTTGAATGAAGCATTTTAAGGGCAAAGATTATCCAACGATTGAAATCTCTACCGGAATATGATATTTGATAGGAGGTTATAAGACCATAGCAAGAGAGGCATGAATAAGTTCTTGGAGAACCTAAATTTTACATTCTTCGGCCTCCCTGGTAGATTGAAATTAAATTATTAAAGGTAAGGGAAACCGAGAAGGATTGGATTGTTGGACTGATTCTTACAAAACTCAAATAGAAATATCGATCATCCAGTTGTTGGATGATAATAAGGATTTTGCAGAACCAAACAAGGAGGAGTAAATTAATTGTGAAACAACCATGAATGAATCCAAATGTTTAGCTCCTGTCTGAGGAAAACAATTGGGAAGCAAAAAAATCTCCACAGCTTGAGAGAAAATCGAAAGTAAAATACACACTGAAAAGGCTATGGAAGCAACAACATTCCAGCAGGACACCTAGGTTTATAGGGAAAAAATCAAACATGATGCAATTGCCCAAGAATTAGAGCAGCGCAACGGAAGTCTACAAGGACTAAATGGTTGCTACAATACCGTGTTGCCAAAAGCCCAATTTCTTTGATTACAAAGGGGGGCTCCTGGCCTAACTAAAAGGAAGCCAAACAGGGCCTAGCAACCCCCAAACAATCCCAACTAAGCAACCTAGTCAAACCGGGGGGTGGAAAAGAAAAAATCACCAAACCAAAGTCATGCTCAAGTCCATAAGTTGCAAGCCAGTCAGCACACTGATTGCCATATCTAAAGGTGTTACAAGAGCATGCTTAAGTCCATCTTCCCTGAGACTTGAAAGATGGTCCCTGTATTTTCCTACTCCCAATAACTTGGAGAGAACGCCACATTAAGTCCATCTTCTCTAAGAGATGGTCCCTGTATTTTCCCATTCCCACTAACTTGGACAAAACACCACAGTGGTGGGACTTGGGAGTCTTGTGGACTAGAATTGTCCTTTTAGTATCTCAGAGAAAAGATAAAGATTTTTTAAAATTGAATTTTCCATTTGCTAGAGCACTCTAAAAGTTGAATCAAATTACAGGAAACACCACACAGGTAATGAAAGTCTCAAACATATATATAATATAGATAATACATACATGATAGCGTTAAGACTGGGTCCAATGTAGACCACCTTTTCTATTACCTTTTTTTTTTTTTTTTGGGTTTCCCCCTCCTATTTCTAATACACAGGGTAGCCAATATAGAAATTTATCATCAAGAATCAGATGAAGCACAAAGTACTGTACATTTGAAAGTGGTTACCAGAAACCATCATCAACAGCCACAGGTGAAGATGGGTATGGGTCATCTTCTTCCACCTCCAACTCTGGCTCTCCAGACGCAAACTCAGGTGATTCAATATCAGCAAGATTCTTCAGGTCAACCACTGAAAGCTCGTCTAGGTGCCTCACCACCAAGTCGGCAGCTGCAAGCTCATACACACGGTACTTACTAGCAACAGCAACACACTTCATGCGTGCATCGTGAGCAGCCTCCACTGTTTGATTCGAGTTCCCAAACACAATACACCGCTCAGGTATGAAATTTAGCTGCTGCCCTGCATATACAAACATCTCTGGATCAGGCTTACCTCTGTGAACATCTTCTGCCGCTACAATCACAGTAAAGACCCCTTCAATCCCAATGGTTCCAATAGCATTCTCAAGCGTTTTTCTTGGGTGGGTTGACACCAATGCCATTGGTATCTTGTAATGCATTAGGATATTCACAAACTCTCGAGAGCCAGATCGAAATCTATATATCCCACCATGCAAAGCTTGATAAATCTCCTCCTTTCTCGAAGCCATTCTCCTCAACTGAGCTGGGTCTCTTGACCAGCAAAGAACTTCGGATATTGCTTGTTCATTCTTCATCCCTTCTATTCTTCTAAGGAGGAAAGCTGGGGGAGGGGATTTTCCTTCTTCCTGAGAAAGAGCCAGCCAGGCCTGCTTCTCAAGATCGGGATTATCTTCAATTAGCACTCCTTCCCATTCAAATATAGCACCTAGCCAACCACATCCCATCCTTTCTTGTCGATGCAACGGATTGTGTAGTGAAGCGTTATCGGCCTTGTTCTCTGGGGGCCACAACCCTGGTTTTCGATCTACACCTGTATCAATTTGGTACTTAAAGTTCTGAGGTATTCGCTCTTCTTCTCTGTATGAATATGCCTCTTTTGCTAATTCCATTGCTTGAGACTTAATTGATGAAACTGATGATTGATCAGCTGTCAATCTCCGCAATGAAGAATAAACAACCTTTCTAACAAGAAATTTTGTTGCTGGAAGCCGGCAACCATCAAACGGCTTCCTTCTGCTTGAGACATCCTTACAATAATATCCTCCACATACCGGCCAGCGCCCCAAAAGAGATGTCGCTGCAATTGATTCTACCATCTTTACCAACAACAGTATAACCCAACAATATATCTAGCTTAACAATTCCCCCTTATAAAGCCTTGCTTGTTGCTTTGAACCAAGTCAGAATCTCCCCCAAATCACCCAAACTTGGCCCAATTGTTACCAATAAAACCTACGCGAGTGGGGATTCAGGACCCTAATCCACAAATTCCCTTTATCTGACAGACGCTTTAAAGTAATTATTATATTGAACCATAAAATATGCCAAACTTCGCCCAATTTAGTACCAACAAAACCCAACCAGCTGGGAATTTCTCAATCAAAGTCCAACGTTTTTCCTTTTTTCCAAATAGGTGCCTCAATTAACACATCAATAGATTCCCAAAACCAAAAAACCCATCTTTTGTGAGAAAACTGTATAACAATCAAGTTCTTCCCAAAAACAAACAGCCGTCTCACAACAAAGATCCCAACTTTATTCAATACCAATCAAAGTATTACCACAAGCATCCAATTAAGCAAAGCCCATCAATAAAGATCGAAATTAAGAAATTATACACCTTAAGAAGCTCTAAATATTTAACCCCACAAACAGAAATTCCAATAAAAGGAAAGAAAAAGAAAATTAATAATATACAGAACAAATACCCACCAAATTTCAGACAGTTTACAACTCCAAAACAAGCCAAGTCAAATATATCTGAAATTAGTGCGGCAGGGAGGATAAAATTCAAAATATATACCCGTATATTTACAGAGAGAGAAGAGAAGATCAAGGATGAAGAAGAACCTGGGGTGAAACCAACCGTTGATTCAGCTAATTTAGTGAGATTAGATTCTTCTTCGAACAGGTTTTATGTGGCTTATAGGCAATAGAGAGGGGAGAGAGAGAGAGAGAGAGAGAGAGAGTGGCCGCCTTTTGAGGCCACGCCAATCGGTGGTGCCGGCTAAGGCAACCGGCTAAAAGTACACGTGCCGGTGGCGTGAAGCCGTCAGTCTTTCTTTCCTTCTGGATGACTAATCATTGCTTTCTTTGGCAAATTACACGATACCCTTGATACAACAAATTATATTACTACATTACCATTCATAGGAAACTAGAAGCAAGGATAAAAAAAAGATTCATCATTAGCTGATTTTGACATGGTAGATATGATGAACGGTCTTGATTGACTCTGTATGCGACTCAGGGGCGTCTCGTGCATTAAGGCCACAAGACAATCTTTTTAGGTCCACCTATAAAAACACTCAAAATTTTATATTTTATAATATAATATAATACAAAATAAAAATCTAAATTCAGTAAAAATCTAATTTTACAAATAATATCTCAAATTTGATCTTTTATAATATAATATCCCAACTACAAGTATAATGTCAATAAAAATCTAATTTTACTAATAGGTTCATAAAGACTCCAATTTTTTTTTAATTGTATATGTTTAGATTAAAAAAAGATTTTAGATAATTATTGAACAATGTTTGATTCTAAATCAGATATGAAGAACCTTCTCCTACTCACGTAAGTATCACAATCACAAACTGTCACATATACAATCAGATATATATCATGTATAAAGTATGGATCTCGTCAATCATTTTAAACTATGTACGTAAAAATATAATTTTTTGTCTCTTAAAATATAGACAACATATACACATAATATTATTTAATGAGTAATACTAGTCTTACCTTTATATTTTACAAAAAAATGTTTACCTTCATAAGTTGTCAGTGTCTTATTGGCTGAATATCACATCATTTATGTACGTAAAAATATAATTTTTTGTCTCTTAAAATATAGACAACATATACACATAATATTATTTAATGAGTAATACTAGTCTTACCTTTATATTTTACTAAAAATGTTTACCTTCATGAGTTGTCAGTGTCGTATTGGCTTGAATATCACATCATCTGTGATGATGTGATATTCAGCCAATACGACACTGACAACTCATGAAGGTAAACATTTTTTTGTAAAGTTTTGAAGTAAGTCTAACATTATTGTTATTTAATTGGTCGGGTCTAAACTTGATCAATGAATCCAATCAACCTAAAAACTTCTCGAATCATATCACATGTGACATTATATTATTATTTTTTTTAAAAAAAAGACACACCGACGTTAGTTAGTCCCTTTCAAATTTTACATTATTAACATAAAAATATTTATAAATGTCTAAGATTCAATGGACACAAAAATGAAAAAAAACCATCAGTGAATCAAGACAGCAATCCTGTCCAAGTTAAGAGCAACATCAACCATTTAAATAGAGTAAATGAAAGGAATATTACTCATGAGTGGTGGAGTTTATCTCGTGAGAGAAATAAATTATCTTTATTTTAACAATGCCAATACACCCAGTGAATACTTGAATTAAAACAAAATAATATTTTACAAAAAAAATATATTATTATAAAATTAGAAATATTTGCTGAATATGAACATTAGAAAATTGCAAAAACATGTGGGTCGTGATGGATTTCCGAGAAAAATAAATTCAATTCTTAACTGAAAAATTAATAAATTATCACATATTTTATTTGAGAAATTTAAAATTATAATTTTTTTTTTTATAAAAAAAGACACGAAATGTCCCCTGATCATCAAAACTTTCGATAATTAAAATTAGTTGGAATTAAAAACAAGCTGAGATACATTTTTTTGGACCAAATTGTCTTCAATTTCAATTCTAAAATCTCAATTTCACAATGCCAAACAAAGCCTAGTAGCATTCTATAGGCGTACCTTAAAGAAAAGGAAAAGGCATTTGATTTTCAAAGCTGACACACTGTTTGTCTGACTTTAAGTCTTAACTAGTTCTTTATAAATATAATAATCGCTACTATCCAATTAAGAGAATCAAAGTTAATTAAAGAAAAGAAGAAGCGGTTGGAGTGACATAAACAAGGAGATTAATTATTGATTAATTAAAGATTATAATCACTTATGGATAATAGCTTATGAAAAAAGTAAACCCATCTCCAATCCAAAACATTATTCCAATTTTTTCCATTGTATTATTATATTAGCTTAAACAAATATATTTATTTATTTATATACTTTATTGTATTTTTTTATTTATAAAAACGTGAATGAATTCTTATCACACACTACGTCTTTCCTTTTCATTACCTTTGAAGGCAAGTTACGTAAGAGAATACGATTTTGGCAGTGGCTGGGTCTCACAAGCATTCACGTTTGGAATTTATAGTAGACAAATCCTAGTTGGTTTGATAATAGAAATCATCGTAATTAAAAATAGATAAATTATATTATTATTTTTAATAATTTTATAGTTATACTAATTTTTTTTAAAATTTTTAAAATTATATTAATTTTTTTATTTTATCTGGCATTATAGAAATACATATTTTCAGTCAATTTTTTTTTTAAAATGATAAAATTACTCATTTTATATTTTTTATTTCAATTTTAAATTTTAACAAATTGTTTTTCATTTTTCAAATAAACACTGGATTAAAATCTTAAATTTATTTATATAAAATAAAAATGAGTTATTTTATCTTAAATTAATATTTACATAAAATAAAAAAATCTTTTAAGAAAGTTATAAAAAATTGATCAAATTTGAAAAAATGTAAAAAATTAAAAAAAAAAAAGAAAAAGAAAGGCAATAAAAAAAAAAAGAGAAAGTAAAGTAAGTGTGTGGTCCATGATATGACAAGAGAAGATACCAATGGGAGACGCTACTGCAGATAATTCCAACTCAAAGTGAACCCCAATTTGTCCATGTTCTAGAAGGACACCCCGATATTCTTTTTTGTAAATCAGAGGACAGCACCAATCCACGTCATACAAGTCACTCCAGATCCAGTTGGTGCCATCTCACCATCGCAACGTGTCCACCTCACCGTCATTTAGTACGAAATATCAAGTGCATTGCAGGGAGTTTCCGATCGTACGTACTCTTATAGTATCTCCTGCTTCTTAAAGAAAATCTCTAGACAAAATAAGAAACAAAAATGAAAAAAGAAAGTATTTCAATGGACCCCAATTAACTCATTTTTATGGGAAAGGTCTTTCTTTAGACATTTCAAAAGACTTTTTAAATGATTTTTTTAAAATAAAATAGGAAGTAAAAATGATAAATGAGTGTTTTAATGGGTTCTCCAATTATTTTTTTATTATAGAAAAATTATTTTAAGTCTTACATTTGAAGATAGAGAGGTGGGAGAAAGTCACTCTCTAAACTAAAATTTATTTTACAAACTTATTACTATTTAATAAAAAAATTAAAACTCTCCATACTATGAAGTAGGTCGCGGTCGTGGTATAACAGTATCAGGAGTATCGGGTCATTCATAACGAAAATCTGAAACCACAATCGTAAATTTTTCAAATACTAACAAATCTCATAAAAATCATTGATACACATATCTTGATTATAATTATCACATTTTAATATTTTTTACTATTAATTTTTTATTTTCTAATACCTAAAAAAATTATTTTTTTAATAAATAATACTTAAGAAAATATTTTATTATTTTATATGGATATTTTAAAGTTAAACCAATAAGAAATATCATTTAATTTGAGTGACATTACAAAGAATAATATAAATAATAACAAAAAATAATTATAAGCATGAAAATTAATTTAGTTGATTAGTTATGGAATAAAAAAAATTAAAAAATTTGAGGTCAAGAGGCATTTTCGAGTTTGTATTGACCCGAATGTTTTGGTAACCTATTTTAATTTTTTTTAGATTATTTTATTAAATATCTCTTGTATATAAATGTTATAAAAATAGAAATCATAAGAATTTTATAAAAAAAAGTGAAAAAAAAACAAAAATATAAAATAGATGTAATAGTCTTGAAACGGTCCTGTAATGCCTATAACGGCTAATACGTAATGGTATCGGTCGATACGACTATAAATTTTAGTAACATTGATATGTCAGTCAGTATCGATATCAGAATCAAAAAAATCAAAACGTAACAATCAATACATAATGTAACGACCGTTATGTAACACCATGCCCCAACCTACAACCTCCATTGGTCAGAAGTTTGACGACTTGGAGAAAGGCCCAAGAAGCAATGTTGAGATTTCTAAGATGGATGAAATTGCTCCACCAGCAATAGACACAGATGATCCTGTCACAGGCAGCCCTACAACTCCATTGGTGAAAATGGGCACTACTTTGTTGGAGGGAAAGAAGAGAAAAAGGAACAGATCAGGAGTTTAAGAAACCCGCTGAATCCGAAAGTAATTATACCACAATTAATGCAGAAACAACTGTCAGCACCTCGAGCAAGCGGAGAAGAAAATCTTGGACTAGTCTTAAGGAGATTGCTGAGAGCCATGATAACAGTCGAGACTTCACCAACGTTAACGTGAAATCCATTTTGAAACTAAAGCAATCAAAGGACCTCAACCTTTGGGTGCCTGCAGAGGTTTGTCCTCTACTCCCCTCTCTCTCTTCACCTGTATGTGTATCTATATCTATACTTATACTATATGTAAAAGCATGGAAAAGCTTACAGTGTTTTTTTTTTTTAAAGTGTTTTATGTGTAATACTGATAAACCTCAAATAAAATCAATGGAATTTATCCAAATTAACAGAAGGATGAATATGCTAAATAAATAAATATGATTTGATTAAAATTAAGTTTTTTTTTTAGAAAAAGCCGAATTTGTGATTAACCCTAATTTTATGACCGTTTCTCTTCAAAATCCCACACAATTTTCTGCATGTATGCTAAGAATTTTTTTGTCAAACCCGAGTAAGTAAAATAAATATTTGACAATTCTATCTTATTTTATGTTAAATAAAAAGTGATATTAAAAATCACATTTTTAAAATAAGTGTGATTTAAGATGTTTTTATTTTTTTAACAAATGAAAAAGATTTGAAATGCATTTAATAAAAATGTGCATTTAGAAAAGGAGATTTTAGTATAAAAAGTTATTTGAAAAATACATTTTTAATACAGTAAAATTATATCTTCAAAATAAAATATATTTAAAATATTTTGAGAGTAAAAAATATTATTTTAAAAAACCCTTACGTCTGTGTCAAAACCCTCCCCATGTGGCAGGGCAATTCATTTGATGATTCAGAGCACAGAGGGCAAAAATGGGCAACAGGCGGTTCGCGCAGGTTGCAATCAGTGACGAGGAGGATGAAGCGCCGCTGCCACATTCATCTAACACCGACTATGACCAACCGAAACAGAGGAAGAGGAAGAAGATGAAACTCAATGAAGAAGAAGAGGAGGCGAGAGGAAAAAAGAAAGCCAGACAAGAAGAGCAGTCGGTAAGCGGTGGTGACGAGGACAACAAGGAAGAGGCCGTGCCGGAGGACGCCAAGCCCATTGGGGACGTCATTAGGGTGTCCGGAAAGGGCCGAGGGAGGCGGAACCACTTCGACTCCTTCGAATATGACGGCCTTCGCTACGATCTTGTGAGTTGTAGTTTTTGATCTGGCATGCCTCGGTTTGTTCACGATTTTGATTTCAGAGTGATTGTTAAACTTGGGTTATTTTGGGTGTATTTGTTCTGTAAATGCAGCCTTGCTCACATTCTTGTAGTTAATTGATTGTGATTTTAGAGCGCTTTTTTTATGACGACTTTGAAGGGGTTCAAGGTTTGGACTCGTGTTTTTTTTTAAATTAAAAATTTCCGAGTGAAATTGGGAAAAAGAAGGGATTGTTTAGGTTCTGTTAGTACTGTTATTATATTGGGATGCATTGTTTGAGGGACGGGTTTCGATTTAATGTATGTTTGTTGGTGCGTTTGGAGTAATTTAGGGTTTTGATTCTCTGTTTTGTGATTTTGATTTGAAACTGGAAAGGAATGGTCTGATATTAACCTAGAGTTTGTTCAAGTGGTTGATGAATTAGGGTATTAATTCTGCGGTTTTCTGTTTGTGGACTGAAATTGGGGAAGAATTGGATACTTGGTCTTACTAGTTTTGATAATGAGTTTCATTTGCATTGTTTGGTTATAATTTTGATGCCTGAGTTGTTGTTCTGTGTTTACTTCAGCAAAATCGAAAATTGAGAAGAGATACAGATCAACTTCTTCTTAAGATTCGATTTATTTGTTCTATGTTTTAAAAAGCATGTTCTACTTGCTGCTTGTTTTAAGCTGTTCATTGGGTTTTGTTCATTACTTATTTTATGTTTCTAAGTCATTCCATTTGCAAACACTGTAGGTTTTATATGGAATTATGGTGATATTCACATTTGTTGTGTTGGCAATTGATTTTGATGTTTGTCTGTTGATGAGTTTGGAGGAATTTACAGCTTTGGTATTGTGTGTGTTTGATCTATGAAGTCATGGATGCTTATAGGTTGTAGTAGTTCTATCAATGAGCTCTACAAGGATTGTTTTAAATAATTACCTTTTATAGTAGTTGTCGATGACTTGTAATGTTAAGTGTTTGATTTTTGTTTGTTTGATTGTGGATTGCTATTGGTAAGGAATGGAGTTTTTTAAGTTTTACCTTTTTGTTTAAGAAATTATATTAACGACTTTTCAGTAATATACTGTTTTGATTCTGTGTTTGTTTGATTGGATTCTGCTTACTAAGATTTATACAGGTTTTGCTGTTATGTTTTGAGTTTGTGGTTAAAATTTTAGGTCTGATGATGAGAATTTAAAGTCATTAAGCTTATTGAAAATTGTGTTAAGTTTTAACTGAGACAAATTATTTTACAAGGATCAGTAGTGTGTGTGTGTGTATTTTTTTTCCTGATTCCCAGATAATGAAATCTTGGACTTATTTTACAAAAAAAGTCTTTAGTGCTTCCTTACCAAATTTTGTGGGATTGGTTTCCTTCTTTCTATTATTTTTCCTTGGTTCAATTGATTAGATCTCTCTCTCATAATGGATTTCTTATTCTTCTATCTTGATGTAGGCTATGTAGCTGTAATGAATTCTTACAAAGGTCATTTACATCATGTAACTCATAGTGTTTGTAAATCTTATTTGGGACATAGCCAGTAATGCTTTGGGAAGAGGGTTTATTACTGAAATTCATGTAAATAGATTGCTTCAAGCTTCCTATTGTGTTTATGTGCATGCATATACACTATCAAATATGTGTATATGTTATTACTATTATTTTTCCCTCGAAAATATCTAGGTGCTTGGTTTTAGGCATTTCTTGTCTACATTAATATATACATCCATTTCAGAAGCTTGATTTCCCACTACTTATTTTTTCTTCATGCTTTAAACAGTAATGAATGATTTAACTTGTTACTTCTTAATCCTATTTGTATGCTTACATTTTTTTACCTTTATTTGTTGTGCAGGAGGATCCTGTGCTTCTAGTTCCCGAGGAATCAAATCAAAAGCCGTATGTGGCCATAATTAAGGTGATAGTTTAATTAAATTACTCTCATAGTTTTCTCTAGCTTATTTGGGAAAATGTTATTGCTTTGTGTTCCTTGCTATTAGATTTTTTGGTTCGCAATTCATAGAATTGTTGCATTTCATGTCAACATTGAGTTGCAATCCACCTCTTATTATATTTGATTATGAGAGGAATATTGATGAGTGTAGCCGAAATGTGAATGTTAAAATGGATGTGCGGTAAGAGTCTTGAGACAAGAAAAGATAGAATTAGAAATGAACACATTCATGAAATGGTAAGAGTAGCACCTATAGGAGATAAAATGAGAGAAAACTAGTCAAGATGACACGACCATGTAAACTAAAGACCAATAAATACACGTGTAAGGAAGAGCGACATGGTTACCATTGAGGGTCAAGTTAGGGGGTGAGGGCAGTCAAAATTAATTTTGGTAGAGGTAGTTAAAAAAGATGTGATAATGTGTGGTCTAACGGAGAGAATGATTTTAAATAGAGAAAAATGGCAAGATAGGATTCATGTAATCGACCCTAAATAATTGGAATAAGGCTTTGTTGAGGATATCCGAAATTCAATTATTGTTTTTGTTTTGGTTTTTGTTTTTGTGTGCATCTCTATGTGTGTGTGAGAGTTTTATTTTATATTTTTTTGGAGTTGGATATGAGGTGGAAGTATAATCAAAAGCACTTCCATTTTGATATGGCACATTATGTGATTGGCTTCCTATGGATGCTTCATGCTTTAGGTGCAGACTCAGGGAATTTGAGTTTCTTGGGTTGGGCTGCCATTGCTTGAGCACAACCATCATTCTAACCCTTTCCACTCCCGTAGAACGTGTTTCTGTCTATGATGATTTAAGGATTATTTTGTATATAAGTATATCTGTTTGAATTTCTTTTCAAATGCTTCAGCAGATTAGGCCTTTTGCAGTTTTTCACATTAGTAAACTGACCTGTTTGGTTTAGAAGTTGCAACTCTAAAGTTAGCCGTTAGACAAGTTAGGATCTTTAAGTATTTGGTCAACCGCTTATTAAGTGGTTAGATTTGTGATTTGTCAAATGTGTTGCCTATCATTTTCAAGTGATGAATTTCAAATACTGAAATTTAATTTTCTTACGAGTAAATTTCTTTTTCGTTGCTTCTCTGCCCTGAGTCATGGAATTGTTTTTCTGTTCACAGGATATCACTCAGACCAAAGACGGTAGCATGATGGTAACTGGACAATGGTTTTATCGACCCGAGGAGGCAGAGAAAAGAGGAGGTGGAAATTGGCAGTCACGTGATACAAGAGAACTGTTCTACAGTTTCCACCGTGATGAGGTTCCAGCAGAGTCTGTAATGCACAAGTGCTTGGTGCACTTCATACCTCTCAACAAGCAGATTCCGAATCGTAAACAACATCCGGGTTTCATAGTGCAGAAGGTTTATGATACTGAACAAAGGAGACTATTTAGGTTAACAGATAAAGACTACGAAGATAACAAGCAGCATGAGATAGATCTCCTTGTTCAGAAAACTATGTTGCGGCTGGGGGATCTTCCTGACATTGAGACCGAAGATCCTGCTGCTGATCAGGAAGATCAATTGAGGAATAAGAGATTGCTTAGAAGAAAGAACATGTCACCTCTTGATGTTTCAAGGGAGGATGAAACAACAACTAGGTCCAGTCAACATTTAAAAGCAGAAACACCTGGAAGCGTTACAAGCAATGCCTCAGAACACACTGGTATTTTAGCTAACTTCAAGGCTCTAACTGGTGAAACACAACGTGACAAATGGTTAGAAAGGCTTCTTCAAGGAATTCAGTTCATATGCAGTCCTGTGGACAGTGGGCAGAGTAATGGTAAAGAAAAAGATGGATCACATGGCATCAATCATGCAAATGGATCTCAAGAGAAGAGTCTCAATGTAAGTATTGAATTTTTTTAATCCGAATTTTTCATGCTCGTGGATTATAGAAAAATTATCTGAACACCTATTTTATTAGTAGTATAATTAATGAGAATTGATTTTGGAACTTGGAAGTAGAATTTCAAAGATTCTTTATGAGATGTTTCTTTGCTTGAATTTTACAGGGTAGTTCCTCTTTTCTCTGGCCAGATGCTGCTGTTCCTGCTGTAACTGCTCTTGAGAAGGCGGCACATGATGCCCTTTCCTCTGATTTTCAAAAATATAACCAAAAGATGCGGCAGCTGCTGTTCAATCTTAAGGTTAGATGGCTGTCACCCTGTTTGTCTGCATGCATGTACTCTTATGTTCTGAATGACTGAAAGGGAAATAATATTTGCATTCTATATTTTACGAAATGGGCTCACTTTATGAAATTACATAAATACCCTTAAAAAAGTTGGAGTTGATGACTTTTGTTTGAATGCAAGGGCAATTGCGTAATTTCATTTTACAAGTGGTGCCCATTTGGTAAAATATGGACTGCTGATACCATTTTCCTTACTGGAATAACCCTTTATGGACTTCACTGTTTCATTATTATTGAGGGTCACTATTTATAAAATAATTGAACCGAGTGCTTAAAAACTACCTCTTTAACCACCACCTACTTTCTCATTTGCAACTTCCATTAAAAAAAAGAAGAAGTTTGTTATTCATAGGAATCCCATCCTTCCCTCTTAATAATGTTTTTCTCTCATATGCATTGCCCATGCCACTGTGAGTTGCTGGTAATGTAATTAAGAAAAGAAAAGATAGAATTAGAGGTGTAATGGGAATTTTGACTTTTGACTACTATGGGTTGTATGTCTCTTGAGGTGCTTCCTCATTTTATAGAATGGAAGACTTCTGAAAAGGGAATCTCTTGTGATGAAGGGTAATTTTTCAGGTTTTCTTTGTCATTCGTGTTACCCATTCAAGTACCCTTATAGTCTCTAGCCACAAATTTTGTTGTTTCTTCCATGGCAAGAAGCTACATGCTGTATTTAAGGAAAACACTGTCATAGACTTCAGGAATCTTCTCAATGTTAAGGTTCCGAACTCTCTTGTGGTCATGTTGATCACGTTTCTCTTTACACACCAGTATTGATGACTTTTATCTTCTCACTATTTGAAAAGTATTATGGACCTGAATTAGATAACTTAACTACTTTGTATTCTCTGTTTTCTTTATTCTAGAATACAGATTTTTTTTCTCTCATCTTTGGTTAAATGTGTATCCATTGGCACTGGCACATAACATAAGACATGTCTAACAGTAATGTCGAGAGAGGTTGGTGATTGAGGATTTGAGTGAAGCATATGGTACTGTTGAGATATACAGAGTAGCAGACTTCAAATGCATATCTGGATTTTTTTGCAGCAAGGCTTAGCTCCCATTACATGGATGAACTTGACAAGATATTCTTATATGTTTTTGGAAACTTGAAAGCTTTTGGTATATTAAACTTCTAAGAATGAACTTTTATGGAAGGAAAAAAAATTCCGTAGTATATCTATTAATTGCAAATCTCATTATACTTAAGTGAAGGCATAGATACCTTCCATTTTTCTTTCTTGTGTTCTGTCTTTTTACTTTTACTTCTTGGCAGAACAATGCACTATTAGCCCGGCGTCTACTGAATGGAGAGTTGGAACCTTCAAAAATATTGAACATGTCACCTACTGAGTTGAAGGTATGACCTCTACCATGGGTTGCTACTTTTAGAATTTTTTTCCCATTGGCTATTGCAGTCATGACTTATTGCTCATGAAAGTTCTAAGCCTGCAATTCTTTCTGGATGTGGTGGCCCATGGCATTGTTCGTATTGGCAATGTTTAATATTTTACAACTAGCTTTTTGTTTTACTGTATGCTGATATGTAGTATCTATGCTAATTTGATGCTACTCCATTCAGACTAGGGATAGTAAATCTTTTAAACTTACTCATTATCTGACATCAGAGTAGGCAACAATTACGATTTGCAGGCCGTGAATTTATCCTGACAATGTTTCTAACAAACCCCACCATCTTCTGTAGGGTGACTGATATGCTTGCTTACCTTTCTTTTTGCTGACATAACATTTACTCTCTTCATGAAGTTCTAGTCAGGTTCATTACTTGCACTTTTCATTCAAGCCTTTGATCAGATTTAGAACAGTTCAGGTGTAGTTGGCTGTTTACTATGAGATTACTTTCCTAAATTTGCATTGTTTTCTATAAGAATGAGAAAAAATCAAAGGATTGAGTTGCCTCTTTGTGATAAAGGAGAAGTTTTTTTTATGGGATTTTTAGTGGTCGCATGGCTTTAAAATTCAACTCTTTAACGTTGGGGGATTTCATTTTTTCTTTGGTCAGTGCAGGGATGGGTTGTTAATCTTTATGTGTGCACATTGTGTTCCTCCTTCTTACTACTTTTCATGTGCCCATGTGCAATTCTTTGCATAGTTACATCTATAAGAATTTTAAAAAAAGAAGATTTATCCAGCCTTTTTTTGGGCGTTGAAAATTGTGAAACGGTGGAGGGAGGATTTGTAGAGGAAAATGGAAGACAATTGAGATTTTGGTATCACTTCTTCCTCGGTAAAGTGGCTTCCTGGAAATTTTGTGTTTCAGTGGATATATTGTAATAATGCAAAAGACTGCACTGCAGTATGTTAACGGTTAGGCTGAAGAGAAATTTCTAATCAACTAATGATTGAATTTGGAAGCGTTGAATACTTTAAAATTCTGAGGAGGCCCGAATGAATTGTTTATGAATAACCTACTATGAAGAGGAGGAAATTTTTTGCAAATAAAAATCATGAAAATATTGGGTGAAACTATCGAATGCTTGACATGCCTCTCTGATGGCATTATAGGGATTTGCATAAATCAATGAAGTTTATCAATATTTCACCTTAATAAATTGAAAATGCTGCATTCAAATGGTTGCCAAAGGACATAACTGTAACTGCTGGAAGGTTCACCTGCTCAAGACCCAGGGTTTCAATTGGACTGCTGAACCAACAGGACAGAAGACATTGAGATTTAATAGCATATGAGAGAAGGCAACATAACGAAATCTGCTCAAGGTCGGATAATTGCATTTAGCCTATGTGTGCCTTAATTATCTTTTATGAACTTTATCCATACATTATGTAAGACTGGCATTTTAGAAAATTATAAACCATGCAACTTTTTTTTCCACATACTCCATCACCCGACCATTTTTATATGTTCTTTAATCATGTCATAACAGAATAGTGATTCATATTGGATCCATCATGCCTAGCCTCTGTCCTTTATCCTGACCACCACCACTGCCAAAGAATGAAAAATAGAAAATGAAAATATACACACTAACATATATGAAAGAAGGAATTCTTTTTTGGCCTTCTCCTCCATCTTTCTTAAATATTTGTAAGAACTTAAGAATGATTATTTTATATTTCTTAGTGTTGAAGAATTTAAACAAATAAAAAATTCTTTGACTATACCTACCAAAAAAATGTTCTTTGACTATGCAACATTCGGTGTTTGTGGCAATGGAAACAATCATACACTGAAAGTGTTTGTTACTAATTAAATAGTTGTGATTTTTCTGTCTAACTAGACCTATTACCAATTTAAAATGATTTATTCTTTTTTAAACTTTGGGTCTTTTATCTGTTTATGCCTTCTGGGACTTCAACTTGGCACAAGTTGGAAAAAAAAAATCAACTGTTATTTATTTATTTTTACTTCCAGGAAGGATTAACAGCAGAAGAGATAGCAAGCAAGCAGCCTGAGGAGTCTCAGCGCATGCAGGTCCAAAATTTTCCCCTCCTTGCTCTTATTTTATGAAATGTGGAGCAAATGCGTGTATCACGTTTTAACAATGACGAGAGGTGATGGACACACAAGCTACCTAAAATAGGCACAAGGATATGGGTAAATATGTTTAGGTGTGTTGCCATGTTGATCATCATCAGATACAAGATTGGCCACTTCTTAAAGATATATGGAATGGCACCTGCTGTCTTCCTTTTTTGAAGTACACTACTCTTTGAGCCCTGTAAGGGAGGTTGGTGGAAGAACCATTGGGGTTAATACAATGAAGAAATTAACAACTGTATTATTGTAATAAATTTCATAACCAAGGCTGAATGCAGTTGATCATCTTCACATTTCAGAGTAAAGTAAGGTGCATTTAAACTCAATCTGAGCCATAATTGCAGTAAGATCCTGTTGTTATGGACACGGTTGCCAGTGGCTGGTAGGGAGAGATGTCTTACATACCTAACAGCCTTAATCTCTACAGAATTGTCTTACATCACAACATTTGTATTCGGGATTTAATATTTTACTATATGCATTGGATATGTGGTGATCACATTGTTTGTCTTGTGAAACAGATGACTGACGCACGTTGCAAAAGATGCATGGAGAAAAAAGTGGGTCTGATAGACATCATTCAAGCTGGAGTTCTAGATCGTTATCAGGTTCTCATAATATTTCTTTCTTGCACTTCAATTCATAGAATGAATTTCTGTGTTCTCCATGTCATGATTTAGCTTGAATAAGCTGCACTAAATATAATCACCTGCAGAATGCAGATAATTCATACAGGTAGCACCAAATCCTAGTAAGATTGATAGATGTTGAGTGGTAATCATTTTGATTTATTCAAACTTACTTTGACTATTTATAAATACTGGTCTGAAAGAGGTCATGGGATGCAACAGAGATATTTTATTAAAATAACCAAATCAAATCAAATTCTTAGAACTATTGTTCCTTGGGTTTAAGCTTGGCCAATTGATGCAATTTGTGCAAAATGGGAAGAGTTGCCTCATCATATACTCCTTTTTTTGTTTGGTGGCTAGAGACCTATGGACATTATTAGATTTTAGCTTGGCCAATAGATGCAGTTTGTGCAAAATGGAAAAGGAGTTGCATCAGTATATGGCATATGCTCCTTTTTGTTCAGTGGCTAGAGACTTGTGGTCATTATTCATCTTTTTGGTATTAAATGAGCTATGCTGAGTTCAATTTTATATGTTTTTAATAGTTTGAATGGTGGGGATAGGAACGGGGAAGTTAGATTTGGTAGCCGTCTCCATTATGCCTTTTTGGTATTTGTGGAGCGAAAGAAATGAAGGAATGGAGCATTTTGTGGTTTTTTTGGGACATATGCTCCGGATCTTTCTTTCTTTTTTTGGCACAGTAGATCTTATATCATAGATGTAGCTTCTTTGGAAGAGTTTTTGGGATCATGTGCATCCGAGATTAATTAGTTATGCTTTGTTTTATTTTTTGGCATAGTAGGTTATATACCATAGATGCAGATTCTTTTGAAGTGTTTTTGGGAACATGTGTATATGAGATGAATTTTTTTGATGTAAATGCGTGTTCATGGTTGAACCCTCCTTATGGCTTCTTTGAATTCAGTGTCAAATAGATGTGTTCATTGGTTTCTCTGTCTAAATCTGTAATGTACAGAAACAAGAATCCAAACCAGTTAGTGTATTTACAGTAAGGCATGTAATTGAGTCGCTCTTCTGAAACTGAGAATTTTTTTTTTTAGGGAAGAAAGAGAGAGAGGGGGGGGGGGGGGGGGGGTTGGGACCATGGACATGGTGTGGCATTTTGACTTGACACAGGGTGTTAGACACTCACACAAGCATATAAAATCTATACACAGGAAGTGGTTCTCTTTGTATATTTTATTTATGAAATCAAATGAAAAGTGGTTCTCTTTGTATATTTATGAAATTGAATGAAACATACACGCCCCACCATAGTGTTGGTCTGTCCCTGCATGTAAGCATTAGTCACAGAAAATTTCATTCTCTTCTCGACTTACTCAACTCAACTCAGCCTTATCCCAATTACTTGGGGTAGCCTGGGATCAGCTACCTGAATCCTATGTCACCATTCTTTTCTATTTAAGGTCATTCTTTCCGTTAAAGCACCCATTACCATATCTTTTTTAACTACTACTAAAGTTAATTTTGGTCTCCCTCACCTCTTAGCATGACCCTCAATATTAAAGCAGTTCAAATTTTGTTAATTGATTATCTTTTTTTTTAAAAAAAAAAATTTGTCTTTCTTGCTATTGTGGTTTCAGTTGGAGTGTATTGCTTGTGGTAATACTTGGTATGCCTCTAGAGACGAGGTGTCTACACTAACAATAGATGGGCCAAGTTCAGCCAAGAGTGTAGGCACAGCACCATGGGCCACTGCCAAGTTTGAAGATGTTGAAAAGAAATTGGTTAGTCCCCGTGAATCTGAGAAGTCAACTGATGATGTTTTCAAAAGAACAACTGAAGCTTACATGCCTGTCTTGGAGACCCAGAAGTCATTTAACAAGCCCAAGGGTGAAGAAAGTTCTGCGATTGCCAAGGATACCGAGTAGGTTTTCTTGTACTTGTTCTACAGTTTTAGCTAGGTACTTGATTAGGGTTTCTTGGTGTCTATAGTTAATTAGATGTTACATATATACTTCTTGTTGCCTTGTAGCTGCTTTGTAAATATAAAATGTCCAATTATGTAATAGTAAAAGCAGTACGGACATTCTGAAAATTGAAATTGAAAAGTTGGATCTATCATATGGACATAGCTTAGTCCATTGCTTCCCTCACATTGGGAAATTTTGATATTTTTACCACAAACATTCTCTTTTGTGACGGTTTTGTGAAAGCAGCTTGAGGTGGTTTTAGCTGATCAAGTTTTACACTGTAAATGACGTGAAAATTAATGGAAGTCTTTGTTTGAGAAGCATCATTAGTATTTTATTTTTTTCACGCAATCTGTTACATTTAGTACTGTGAATGCAACGTGTTTTAGTTTTTCAGGTAGGCAGGACTAAAATGGTTGTGTTTTAGACAAATTGATTTGTGCATTGAACTGCTAGTTTTGTGAACCATGAGTTGCCGCGGCAATATCCAATTTTTTACATCATCATATCATCGAATGTAGCCTGCCAACATTGTGCCACTGATGATAAAGCGTGCTTACATTTTTGCCAATGATAAAAGATCTTGGAGCCCTTGAAATCACAGTAAGTAGATGTGATGATATCCTTACTATAAGGAATAAAAATTAATAGATTGTTTTTTTATATTCATGGGTGAATCCATGAACTCCGTCTTTAAAATTATATTCTATTTGGACAAGATGTTTGATTTTTATGAGTTACAAAAGTAACACCTTGCTTACATGGTCCATAGACATAGGTTGATGTAAGAATTTCTGCGTTCGACTTTGACAGTGGGGGTTCTGTAAGTTGGATCAGACCGACCATCTCATATTTGTCTCAACCAACATTCACCCACCCACATTTACCATATTCTGCTTCACCACAAAAGGGGGAAAATGTCATCTTTGCTAGTCCTAAGACATAAGTAGCTGCTGCAAGAGAACCAAGTTTGATAAAACCTCAACAACTTTGATAATATGATGTAAATATTGGTAGGAGACATGATACATCAGTCGATGCTGTTGAAGAGAGTAGGTAAAACTGCAGTAGTTGTTGTTGTTGTTGCATCCTTACTTGAAACAAAAGTAATTTTAATGTTTTGTCATTATCAGATGCTGAACAGGACAAGGGCTCTGGATCAATCATTAAAACTTTTTCTAGGTGGTAAATTCAATGTTATATATAAAATGGTCAGCCTTCCTTCCTTCCACAACCTTTTTACCATAATACTAGTAGTATGTGCCATCCTGATTTTATCATGTCTTGTCCTGATCAAATTTATAGGGCTTTTACATCTTCTGGACCGTTTTTCAATTTCATGGGGAATTGATGACTTCTGCAATTGGTCTGTCTTGTATTTTATTCCGGAGGATGGGATAGTTGAGGTGTTAGTATTACTCTCAACTTCATGGCCCATTTTTGTCAAAACCCTTCTCAAAATTAACTTATTAAAATGATATATTACAGTTACTTTCGTTATTTCTAATTATAAAATTTTATATTAAAATTTCTAAAATAATACTGACCTTTTCTATTTTTATTGATAAATTACAAAGACTTTCTTTTTAATCTTATTATTTTTTCAAAATAGAAAAAGTCTCTTTCATCATTATTATTATTATTTACATTTTTTCAAATTTATCATTTTTCTTCTAATTTTTTTAAAATAATTTTTTCATTTTATATTAAAAAAAAAATAATTTATATTTTTTAGTCAAAGAATATTTTAATTAATATTTATTGAAACTAAAAAAATTTTAAAAATTGATCAAAATAAAAATAAAAAATAAAAAAGTAACACTTTTGTCATTTTAAATAAAAACTTTTAAAAAAAATTTATCAAAAATTTCATAAAAAAATTAAGTATAATTTACCCTTTATCAAATGATATGTCAGTGTCAGTGTTGCATTGAATAATTACATGAAGAAAATTTTCGATGTCCTAGAGCACCAACTCCAGTATTGTATGGTAGCATCGCTAAAGGTACAGTGGCACGAAGAAAGTATTGTATCAGTGATGTCCATATTTGTAAATATAAATGGGGAGTGATCTGTAATTTATTAAATAATTAAAAAATCGTATTATTTGAAAGAATTCTGTATAGTATTTTCATATTTGTATCTCAAATTTTTATTTTAAATAATGTGATACCAATATAGTAATAAAAAATGCTATGCTTTTTCAAATTTTTATTCCAAATAATGTGACACCGATGTGATAGAATCACATTAATTATATTATTTAACTATTATAAGTAATCGAGTTCCATGTAAATGTTACATTATTTAGCATATAATTTTGAGAAGTGTAACATTGCTCCTCATTAATTACATGATTTCAAATACGAGCAATGCTAACTTTCTTAAATTTCTATCTCAAATAATGTGTCATTGATATAACATTAGATTACTGACAATATTAGAAATCATATAATTAATGTAATTTTATTACATCAGTGCCACATCATTTGAGAAAAAAATTTGGTATACAAATTTGAAAAACATAACATTTCTCTTCAAATATTGCCTGTAATCATTTAGTGCTATGTCAATATTATATCATTTGAGATAAAAAAAATTAATATGCAATTTTAAAAAAAATGTAGCATTGCTGAGATTCATGATACAGTTGTCCCAATTTTGTAAAAAATTTTAATAGAAAAGTGTTATAATAATACTGTTATTTAAATTTAAGTATTTATATAAAAATTACGTAATGTCACAAAATTTTTAAATCTAAGCATTATATTACTAGATGATTTTAAATTTAAGTATTTATATGAGATTTATGTAATCCTGTAAAATTCTCGAATTTGAGCGTGATATTATTGGGACGATGTTCTTTTAAAAAAATTTCTCTAGAAGCACATGTATTGGAAATTAAAGTTTTGAAAAAAAATTTATGTATATCTAATTTATAATCCTAGTACAAAGTGTTGGAAATTAAAGTTTTGAATTTCATAAAATATAATTTTTAAATTTATTGTATTTTAACACATCATAAAAAAATTATAATTGAGGATAAAAAAAAAAAATTAAGATAGGAGAGAGAAGTTTTTTTATTGAATCTAATACAGTAAAATAAAAATATATTTAATTAATAATATTTTATCATGCATAATATGATTTATATTTTAATAAGACATAATAATATATATATATATATATAAAAATACATAAAACAGAATGTTAACAAAAAAAAAAATACATGAGACGAGACGTACGAGACCACACAGAAATTCCTTTGAAGAGAGCGTGCAACATAGAACATAGCAGCATATGATGACTCGAGGAAGTAGGCTTTTTTAGTGGATATGAACAGGAGCTTGGCAGCTCTCTGTCTCTCAATCCTCCTCCGTGTCCCCTTCTTCATGTGTGAGAGAGAGAGACTCTTTAACTTACCGTAATCACCCTCTCTTTCTCTCTCTAACGTTTTTTTTTTGTGTGTGTTTATGTATGCTTTACTGCTGTTGTCTTTTTCTGATGGTTTTTCTCTTTTTACCCTTCTACTATTTTTGGATTCTTTGGGAATTCAGCACTCTTTTGGTCACAGCTGAGTGTTCTCTAAGTGGGGTTTTCAGATTCTGTCTCTAGTTGAATATGTGTTTGTAAACGGGCATTTTCATTTTCACATAAGACGTGGAGCTGCAGAGATTGGAAAATATGATTAGTTCTACTTGCAGTTTGTTGGGTTTTTCTTTGAATGCACTTCTCTGAGATCTAGTGGGGTATGCCTGTTTTCACAAGCATTCGTACTTTTTTTTTGGATTGGAATGCAAGTGTGTTTAAAGATGTTGTATTTAATGATTTTATTTCTTCCTTTCTCTCTCTTTCCCATTTTGGGTTTTTATAGAGATCACAAGCTTGCTTGTCGGTTTTAGGGTTTCAGTTTCACGGGATCAAGATCAGCATTTTTAAAGTTCTTTTGATCTCAAGCTTTGGAATTATTAAATATTAGATCTTTGAAGCAACAAGGCAGGAGATTAAAGAGAGTTGGGTTTTGAATTTTATTAGTTTGATTCAAGCCATTTTCTCCTCTGATTCGAGCAAATGGGTATGGCTTTTCTCTGAGTGCAGTTTTAGTTTTACTACTGGAACATGTAATTGCATTATGTTCTTTTAGTTAAAAGGTGTTGTTCTCTGAGATTCTGATTTTATGTATCGTTTGTGATTTTTGGTTTCCTCTTCTCTCAACAATTGGAACCAGAGAAATGTGTGTAGTTTGTTGCTGAATGATAAAATGGCCATTAAAATGACAACATTATATGTTGTTGGTGGTTTGAGATCACGAGGAACTTTTCCATTGTTATATAAAATTGGGTGATTTTTCATCTTTTTAATTTCCATCTTAATATATGTGCATTAAGCTTATAAGTGTTTGTAGTTGTCAAATCAAATGTTATTTCAAAATTTGACATTTTTCTTTCAGCTAAAAGCTTTCGTTGTGTGCTTTCTGAGAACCAACCTATGTGCTTGACTAAGTTTTTTGATGCAGGATCTCTGTTTTAGGAGATGGATTTCAATCTAAGTGTCAGCTGGTTTTGATGTTAAGTTCTATTGTAATGTTGTAGACAACTAGCATTTGCTTCTGTACTCTGAAGGAGTTAATGATTTGTGTATTCCCTTTTTTGAACTTTTGTAGATCGCAGATATATCAATGGGACTAGTCGCGGAGTTGGAATTCGATAAATACTGCAAGGTGGGTGGGAGCCCGACAACTGTTCTTCTGTCTCCTTGGGGCGCTGTTCAGAAGTTGAAAAGAGAAACACAAAAAGGAAGCCCACACGTAGAAATGATCTATTGAGTCTAAAGAAGGACTTCACAGAGATTAACTTTCGCAGTTCATCTTGTAAAAGCGTTCCATCTAGAACTTCTGAGCTGGAAGGGAATGAAGTGATAAAGCGGGGTTCTTTGTATCAAAGCTCCAAACAAGCGAAGATGAAGAAGATTGGAGCCGTGGAGGGAAGGCAAAAAATTGAATTATCGAAAAAGCAGTGCCACCACTCTCTCATTTGGAATTGTTGACTCGTTGTGTGGTTCAGACGAGGATAGATCGCTTGTGGAATACAAGAGATCCTCTCTGATGTCACTAAACTCAGACTTGAATACAACTTCTGTTAGCAAGGCCTGCTTAGAACCATGCTCTCAGGATTTCTTAGATCTCCCCTTCCATCACTGTAGGGATGGTGTTGTCACATCAAATGGATTTTTAGAAATTTCTCTGAATTTGAATAACAGAGAAAATCACTCTGCTGAAAATATAAAGAGAGAAACAATTGAGGATCCCAAGCTCAGAAGGGATCCAGTTGTCGGTCGTTTAAATGATGGTAATGTCCTTCAGGAAAGAGACACTGCTCTCACTTTGCAAAAGTCACTCTCTGCTAAACTGGCACTGCCCCATTCGCCTCTAGATCAGAAATTGATTGCTCTAGAGCCAGCAGTCCAATGACTCGGTTCAGTCCTATCAGAAAGATGTTTGATCCATTCACGAAGCCCAAGTGTCAGAGAAGTCCTCTGGGCTCTGCAAATGAATCTGGTGAGCACTCAGCAGCTGGGCAGGCAAGCACCAGGAGGAACAAGACATTTCGGAAATCTTTGTTGCATGATTTTTCAAACACCCCACAAAGTTCTGAATTTGCTTCCCGGATTGTGAATAAGGATCCCCATAATTTAGCTGTGCCATGTTCACCAGCTCACCTGCATGGCTGCCTAAAGTTGGAAAATAAACATGGGGTGCCATTTTTTGAGTTCTCATTGAAGTTCCCGGAAGATGTTTTTGTGGCCAAGACATGGAAAGCAGACAATACTTTAAATTGGGTGTATACCTTTCACTCTGTTCAGAATAAGAGGAAGAGTAATGCTACTGGATGGGGATTGAAAGATAGCAAAAAAGAGTCCTCTATGGTGGGACAGATGCAAGTTTCCTGTTATTTATTTACGGAGCTAAAAGATGCAGGAGTGTTTGGCAACTCTATGGTGACAGAATTTGTGTTGTATGATATTGCACATGCAAGAAAAAGTATTGCTTCTCAAGAAAACTCTAACCATTCCCCTGAGGTTGTTAAACATCCCAAGGGCAAGTTGGATGAGGTATCTGATCAATTGAAGCTCAAACTTCACCCAAAAGACGTTCATGACAATGGCCATTTTGATTCTTCAACTCCTCATCCTTGGATGCCTGCAGATCTGCATCGGAACCTTGAAATTGCAGCCATTGTTATACAAGTCCCATTGGAGAACAGAGAAAGGTTAAAATACAAGAGAGGGGATGCAAAGAGTAATCAATCACATCCAAACTTACTTGATCTTTCTGTGGTGGGGCAAAGAAAGAAAGGCAGCCCTGATTGCTTGAGTCCAGCAAAAGTCAATGTCATCACCCCTTCTGGAAACCATAGTTTGCCGAGCAGCAAAAGTTGTGGCCCTTCGCCATTACTAGATCGATGGAGGTTGGGTGGAGGTTGTGATTGTGGTGGCTGGGACATGGCATGCCCCCTTGTTGTTTTTGGCAATCCCAATATTCAGAGTGCTGAAGATCATCCACTTATGGAGAATCAGCAGCCCTTCAAACTTTTTGTTCAGGTAAGCTCGTTTAATGCAGGATAGTATGTTTCGCAGTCATGACTTGAATATGGGGGAAAAAGTTTTTATTGGGCATTTGTAGATGATTAATTTAGATAAACACAAGATCAAAATACCAGGTCCACATGCATGGGGGTTAGGATCTTCCTTGATTCTTCCCCTTACAAGATACTACAAGGGAGAAAAGACAGGAATTCTCTTTTATGGACCATTCAGACCCCCCCGTATGCCCACTACATGCCTTGAATAGATGCATTCTTGTTAGTTAGAACTGCTTATAATCTTCATTGAACTTATCAAAAAAAAAAAATAATCGTCATTGATATTGGAAATTTGGAATGCAGATTTGTTTTGGTAGGCAGCAATATATTCAATGCATGTATTTTTAAATATATAGTACTCAAGGAAAACATATGAAATACTCCATTTCATTTTGATTTACATTGGCTTTTGAAATTAACCCATTTTGCTTATTGAATGAAATTAGTTCTTCATATGCTCATTTATGTAAATGTTTGCTTTCGCAACTCTTGATTTTAAATTGGATACAGTATTTTGGACAAATATCGTTTTGAAAGAAATGCTATGTGGTCACTTGGATGGCTTGCTGCAACTGGTCCCTGCAAAAAGTGCAGAATAAATCACACCAGAAAATGTTACCTTCCCCTATCCCGACCACTGGGCCAAAAAAGGCTATGAGGAACTCTAATAGTGGGATTTAAATGTCAATATTTAGTTTGAAGTTCATTCCAAATGCAACATATTGTTTCTAAGTGGTGCTCATGCTTTGTTACAACTATGGTTGACATCTTCTGGCTTGTTACTTGATTCTACTATTATACAGGGAGCAAAAGAGAGAACACCTGCATTAATCATAACGGTTATTGAAGAGGGACTATTTGCAGTTGACTTCCATGCACAGTTATCCACATTACAAGCATTCTCCATTTGTGTAGCTATCCTGCATAGTACAGAACAATTGTTGCAATCCAATTTGCTAAAAGTGTTAATTGAAGAGGAAGTTAAGCATTTAATTGAAGCAGTCACAGAGGAGGAAAAGAGGAAAGTTGGTCAAAAGGAAGAAATTCTACCATCTTTTGTACTCAACCCACCTTTCTCTCCGATTGATCGAGTATAGACTTGATGGTTTGCTTAGCAAGGCAGAAATGAGTTCTCCAAAAGAATCTCAAATCAGGTATAGAGAGGCTGGATGGTGATTCCAACCATCTATACTAAATGTTAACTGGAGGTACCAAAATCCTCCCGTGGCATAGATCTGACCACCTTGCTTGGCAGAGCTGAAATGGCCATCCAGTGAATCCCAGATTGAAATTACAGTTTGTCTTCCAGTTCCTACTACTTGCCTGGGGTGTTACCATACTGGAGGTGCCAAAATCTATACGTGGCGCATTACTCTATTTGTTCTACTTTCATAGTCAAATTTAAACACAAAACTGTCCATACTCCATATTGCTAGTTGATAGTGAGGGAAATAAGCAATCATTCAATTGTTATGGAAAGGGAGAGAGGTTATGGAGGTTAGTTCACTTTTTTTTTTTTTTTTTTTGTAATTTGTGATATGTAAGGTGTTGCGGGGAAGTAGATCCCGGGAATGCTGCCGAAAAGCTCCCATTACTATGTGTCTGAAGCCAAAAAGATCAATTTTTTTGTTTTCGGCAATCTGTATCTCTGGAATAATGGAAAATTGCGTATCCTATCTTTTTCCCTCCTATGAAATGTAACAATATCAGAAATTTTGCGCTCTTCACAATTCTCATTATATGCATTATATACACCTTCAAAAACTAGCAGCAAGTATAATCTCCTTTCCTGTTTTATTTTCCATTGTAACAGAGCCTTTATGTCGCATTTTACAGGAAAAGTCTTGCTAATGCTCATAAAATAATGTCCATGGTCTTCATGAAGCTAAGCCTTCAACTACAAGCAAACTATATCCTATAGCTCTCTGCACTCTTTTCTCACTTATCAGTCTTCTAACCTGGTGAACTTCATCCCATCTTCCCTTGCTTGCATAAGTATTTACAAGAAGCTTATAGTAGCCCGCTGTTTTTGGATCTAATTCAACTAATCTCTCTGTTGAAATCCCTATGTCAAATTTGCCATATATTTTACAAGCACCGAAGAATGCACCCCAGATGCTGATGTCTGGTTCTATTGGCATTCTCCCAATAAACTGAAATGCTTCGTCAATAAAGCCTGCCCGCCCGATGAGATCAACCATAGTCACATAGTGCTCCATCTTTGGTACAAGGCCAAAGTGTCTAACCATATACTCGAAAACCTTGTAGCCTTCACTAAGCATTCCAGTGTGACTGCAAGAAGAAAGAACTACAAGGAAACATACACCATCAGGATTTATGCCTCTCTTCAGCATCTTGATGAAGCTCATCAAAGCAGCTTCTCCATATCCATGCATTCCCAACCCATGAATTATGGCACTCCATGAGTTTACACTTTCTTCAGTAATTGTAAGAAATGCCCGACAAGCCAAATCCAGTCTTCCACACTTCGAATACATGTTTATCAGAAGTGCTTCTACAGAGACACGTGAACTAAGCCCATTTTTTACAAGAGAACCATGGATAGTTTCTCCTGTTTGCAAGCTTGGCAAATCAGCACAAGCTTGGAGGGATAATAACATGGTAACAGCAGTAGGCTCTACACTCTCAGCCACCATCTTGCAAAAGAACTTGAGCACCATTTCTAGCTGCCCTTTTCGGGAATATCCGCTAATCATTGCATTCCAAGTTATAGCATCTTTATACAGAATCTCATCAAAAAGTTTCTCAGCGGCATCTATAATCCCACATTTCGCATACATATCCATGACAGCCGTTACTATCATTGTGTCTGAGGCAAAACCCAATACAATTACATGAGCGTGGAGCTGTTCTCCAACCTGGATTGCTCTTAATAGACCACATGCAGGAAGAACAATCTTCAAGGTCACTTTATCTAATTCCATCCCTTCAAATTTCATCAAACTACATAGCCCCAATGCAGCACAAGGAAACCCATTCAGTGCATATCCCGAAATCATGCAGTTCCAAGAAACCAAATTTCGTTTAGGCATTTCATCGAAAATACCACGGGCCGATCCCAAAGACCCAACTTTAGAGTACATATCTATGAGTGAATTCGTGACAACAACATTGTGATCAAAGCCAGATTTTGTTATCTGGGTATGGATTAATATGCCTTCTATGGAGGCATTGAGACCAGCACAGGCCTTAAGCACACATGGGTAAGTGAAATGATCAGGTTTGACATTGGAAAGCCTAAGGATGAAGTAAAAATAGAGTATTTTATCAAGAAGTCCATTGTCAGACAGTTCTTTAAGCTTGTAATTTAGTAAATGGATATGGCTTCCAAAGAGAATTGTAAACAAGGATTGAGCAAAGAGGACGTGACCAGTTATGTAATATGAAAGAAGAAGCTCACTTGCGGCCAAGATGTCGGTTTCGAGTCCATTCTTCACAATTAGAGCATGAGAGAAGTGAGGATTGAGATTAGACAGCAGCGAGGAAGATATATATGGGGATTGACGGAAGGTGGAAGATAATGGGACACAATGAGGGTTTTTAGAGTTCAATGCCAATTGAAAGGAAGAAAGAAAATGCTTCAACTTGGTCCATTTCAGCATGGAAGTCAATGCTGAAGAGAGAGAATTTAATTGTGTGTATATATGTATAGACACCAATACACCATGAAAAGACAATCTGAGGATGGAACTGAAAAAAATAGAGAAGAAAAAGATTACACCATGAAAAGACAATCCGAGGATGGAACTAAAAAAACATAGAGGAGAAAAAGATGATAATCGCCGTTGCCGGGGATCGAACCCGGGTCACCCGCGTGACAGGCGGGAATACTTACCACTATACTACAACGACTTAGATGCTAATGTGTTCTAATTTTTAATATTTATTACATTAGAAACCAGGAAAGTTTCGATTACTAGTTGGTGATTAAATTCAGACAATGGACCGTGCTACAAATTTCATTTTTCATAGAAGTTAATGAAGTTTCAGATTCTTGTTACAAAACCAAAGCTGTGTTTAATTTGATCACCACTAAGGTTGTGTTTGATTCAACTCATTAGTCATACTTAATAATTTTTTCAAACTTGAAACAAAAATTTCTAATTAATTAGATGTTTAATTCGATGAGTAAACTGCATTTAATCTAAAATGTATTTTTTCAAAAAATAATCCAATAACATTCATTAACAACTCATTCAAATATTATAATATTATTTAAATATTTATCAAATACATTCATTCATTCAAACATAAAACAACTAAACTCAAATAACACTTTTTCACAGCTATTTGTTTCAACTGGTGCTTAACTTAAACCACATTTTTTCTCAACTCATCTAAACAAACACTAAATGCAAAATCTTTAACTAAATCCAACTATTCTTATAATTTTCAGTAAAAAGAGGATATCAACTATATCGCGTAACAAATTATACAAAATTTCCTCAGTGAAAGAAGGTTTACTCTAACACCATCCACCCCAAAAAAAAAAAAAAAAAACAAATAAATAAATAAAGCATATAAAAAAAATCTATGGCTTGATAACAGAATCACTTTCTGGGAACAACGCCTCTTTCATATCATATTACTACACTTTAACAATGATACAATCAGAATGAGACGTGTGATATCTACGGGCACTTATTTGAACCTTTTCCTAGTGAAGACTAAATGAATGGTGATGCCTAAGAAACTAGTCAGGAATCAGTATAAAAGGCTTTGCCCAAAGGGTTCCGCATCCATTTCCAAAAAACAAGCCAAACCAACTAGACAACTTGCTCTCTTCCTTTCTTCGAGTCCTTATCGTAGCAGTCTGGGGATACCGGCTCTCGGGTAATTATGAATGAAAACTATGCAGCCGTGGTGGTGGTGTTGTAGGTGATGCGGATGGTGCTGGTGATAATGGTGATGACATTGAATCATCTTCCATGTTTGGTTCATGCTGAATTGTTTGAGCATTATGTTGTGGCAAGTCCAAAGAAAATAACCTCTTGAAAGTTTCATATGATGCAAAGAAGAGCGCTCCTTGAGTCATGTACATAACTAATCTCGGACTCAAGCCCCTGATCACAAAAAACAAAATCAAAAAAGATTCATAATCATCAGATGGCCCTAAAATATTTCCCCAAAACTATGAACAACCCAACTCTAAAGAAAGCTAAATCAAAGAGCTTGAAGTTGAGTTGTCATTCTTCCATCTTGGCAAAGTCAACCGCAAAATCAGGAAGCCGCCAACCGTAAAGTCCCTTGGTACCAAAATCTGGTATCTAACCCTAGCAATGAGATCAAGTCCCGCCAGTGTTGGGGTTTGTGGTGAGGGGCTTGATGGGCTGGAGGGATCCCCTTGTGTAGTCCAGTCATTAGACCGGCCCTTCCACCCGCAAGAAAATAAAAAATAAAAAAAGAAATCCACAAAATCAGGGATTTCTCTCACAAGAGACATGCATCAGAATTGCTGAACATACTCCAGGACTTGATCGTCATAAACCAAAATGCACTACCCTTAGACACACTTTGATTTAAGCAACCATGCAATGGTCCTCTAGTTGTGAAAAAATTAATCTGAAGGATGTTACAGAATGAAAATATGGGTTACTTTATAGCAACAGATTACCAATCTTAACAAATCCCTACCTGTAGAGACCTCTCAAACCTTCACGCTTCCCTATTTCCTTAAGGATTTTAAACACGCCATCATATTGATTCACAGATCCAGGAATCTGCCAAGCAACCACTTTGTCAGAAGCATTATAAACCCCACACTACATAATCACCAATCATAAAATATGGAATCAAGATTGTCACAACAACATAATAAAAGGATTACCCATTCTAATAGTTTTTTGAACTAAAATTTCCAATCATTAACAATCCATACAGGCTGCCAGGTTAAATTTTTTAACCTCATTCCTTTGCAGTGTGCACTAGGGAAAAAACTTTTAATTGGCTGAAAATGTACCAGCAACTTAATATCTTGACATCAAATTCTAACTTCAATAGAACAACCTTGCAATTAATTAAAGAAAAAACTCCATCAATCATGCTGTATACTTCTCTCAGGGATCAGTTCCAAATTCTGGCACCACAATGTCAGTGCATTTTTCAATTATTGGCTTAAAAGTTAAAAATACTCTTCTCTCTTTTCAGTCAGTGCTTCAAGAAATTACTTTAAATACAACTCTTTTAAATTAGCTAGCCAAATTTAGTGATTTGAGGTATGAAATGATTCAATGGAAATAGTTTACACAGCTAACAAACCTGTGTCTGCAATCTAGTCTTCACCACATCAAAAGGAGTAGTAAATAAAGCAGCAGTAGATCCAGCTAATCCTCCACAAACTAGCTGTAAGAATAGGAAAAAAAAATAATAATTATCATCCCTAAATGTGATTGCAAGAAGACGACACTAAGCCTCAACAATATAAGCAAACATCCCACAGGCTCCTATGTTCATAGTGATGATGTTATCCTTGTAAGCAGCATCAACAACCATTCAGACTCAAAAAATGCTAACAGAACAAACAGAAAGATAATAGTGGGTAACCATACCGTTTGTAATGTGTTGGGTTGAGCATTTGGTTGTAGTGATGATAACATGAATTGCTTCAAGCTTTCATAGGTGTAGAACTGCAGAAGGGAAAGCATACTTAACAAATATACACCTAAAAAATAACTTGTTGGAGTAAGGGAGGAGGATTCATAAAGATGCACTATTGAAAAAAGAGAGAGAAAATAGAACTTGCTGGGACTAGATATGAAATAATATTGATATATATAACCTTCACCTAACCTTGATGATAGAGTGAGGAACATTCCTGCAGAGTACAGCTCCCCACCCAGCATATAATGAAGGCAGACCACCTTTTTCAATAATCCCAACCAAGGCTTTCCTGCAAAGACACAAACAAAACAGAACTCTCATTTGGAGAACCGTTACCGTAACGAAAGTTTGTACTTATCAAAGAGAGATCACATGAACCCTATATATATAAGTTTATAACATGAAATGTGAAGCACACAGTGCAAATTTCAAAATATACCATAATTTCAGCAACAGTATTTCAAAGTCTACAATAGGAAGTAGGAACAGCTTAAACCTCTATCACCTTTTCCCTTCCAGATCTATGATCACTCAGAAATTATTGCAGGTTCAGAGAAAATCTATAAACAGATGTGTTAGAATATTAAATACTTAAGTTACACCCTCTTTGATAACTTAAGCTTTTAGATGAGTTGGTGGTTTAACATGGTTTCAGTGCAGGCAAAAAGGTCCTAGGTTCGAATCTCACCGCCACCTGCACATGTTGACCCACTCATAGAGAAGAGTGTGGCCTCAGGTGAGGGGGTGTGTTAGAATATTAAATACTTAAGTTACACCCTCTCTAATAGCTTGCACTATGTTTGGATGGAAGGAATTGGAAAGAAAGGGAAGGGAAGGAGAAGTGAGAGGAGCTTATATCATGTTTGTTTTAAAAATTAGGAAGGAAGGAGAGGGAAGGGAAAGGGAAAGGGAGGGAGAGGAAGGAGAGTTTAACCGCTCATTTGAACAATTTTGTTATCCCTCCAAAAGTGGGAGGAAATAGAGGGAAAGGAAATAAGGATTTAATGAATTTTTAATAATACCAATATTACCCTTAAAATTGTAAAAGTCAAAATAAAACTGACACCTCTATCTTAGGACATTCAAATACATATTGTTTCCCTTTTTTTTTCTATACACGATTATGGGGTGTTTGTAACTTTACCACTGAGAGTGTCTAAGGATGATTTTTTTTGAGTGTGGGTCAGGAAAATTGCATGTAAAGGGCTCTTGAAATATTTTATCTTTTACTCTGATATCTATAACTCAATAAATCAAAGAGACAGGCACTCCTTGGGCCTATCTTTGAATCATATTCTTGCTTTTTAGCACTTTTTTTTTATACAAAAGAAAGAAAAAAATTGTTTTTGTTGCTTTTCTGCACCATTGCAAGACCGATTCTAGTGAGCTAGGTGAAGACTCTATCTTTTCTTTTTTCTTTTTTATACAACTATGAGGAACCATTTTTTTTTTTTTAAAATGACCACAACTATTAGGAATTTGAAAGGGTATAACAGTAAAATAATATAAAATCTTTTTCTTTCCTTTCTCTCCTTTATCATTCCCAAACAAAATGAAAGGATTATATTAGTCTTTTCTCTCATTTCCTTTCATTAACTATCCAAACATAAAGAAGGGATTACCTGTCCTCTCCTCTCCTTTCCTTTCCCTCATAACTAATACTCTCATCTCCTTTCTTTTCCCTCCTACTTATCCAAATGAATTGTTAAGCTTTTAAATGAGTTGGTAGTTTAACAAGATGTCTCCCAGTATCAGGTAGTAAGGGAGCAACAATGCACTTATTATCCTCTTTATGTATGCACTCTGACACTTATCCAAGGATTCAACTTAATATAAACTTGACAATGCTCAAGTTAGACACTTGGGTAAAATTTCAATACTATAGCAATATCCCACGAATTATTTATTATAACTTCAAACAAACACAATCAAACATATTGCATATCAAACAGAGAGCATTATTAAGCTTGTTATATTGGCAAAAGATAATACCAGGATTTTGAAGCTTTACCAGCAGTTTTGATAGTGCGAGCGAACTTGCATCTGCTGCTTTATACGCTCACTGGGAGTAAAAATGAAAGAAGTGGCAATGCTTGCACAACCACCTGCCATGCAATGGGCAAAAGAGTGATACTCCTGCAGAAAGAAATGCGTGAGACTTCCACAAAGACAATAAGCATGCCACTTCTATGGTAAGAACAACTCAACACTTAGGCACCACAACCTCTTTTACAAACTTGTTTCCTCTAGCCCCAAACCCATAAGAAAACAAAATAAATAAATGGGAGGTGGGGGGAGGGGGGGGGGGGATGGAGAGAGAGAGGGAGATCACACACCCAAAAGAAACAATTAAAAAGATAAGGAAAAGAAAATTTGCACAAACCAAAAGATTAAAAAAAATCACCTTAGGAAAAAGAGGTAGCAAAGCTCCTTTTACTGATTCATATGTGAATGTGTAAACTGCAGAAATTGGTGCTGAAGAAGCAATATTGCTAGCAATCCCACGATAAAGTCCTGTTACACCTGAAAACAGAATCCACACAAAAGTTCACAAGTCCATTCAGATAAGGAGGACCAACACTGGGTAATAGACATTTTACCAAGAACAGTCATCTGCAATTGTCCTAAAGCTGCTTACCTCTCTCAGAAATTATTGATCTGCCAATGTAATGGATTGACTTCTGGTCAGCACGACATGACTGTATGACAGTCTTAATTGTATCCACAGGATGTAGACAGAGGCTAACAAATACACCGGCAAATGCTCCTGCAAAAGCATGCTCTTGCTTCGCAAGAGCAACATGAGGTTTATCCTGTGTTGATGAGAAAATCTCCAGTTTAGGTCTGTCCTCAACAACAAACTCCTTTTGTCTACTCCTTTCGTTCTCATTCAGGTCAACATCCTCAGTTTTGTGTTGACAGTCTCCAAAAGCACGACTACCTGAAGCTAAAGAAGTGACATGGTTGTCTGTATGAAGTCTAGAACTCAGGGTGCTAGAAACACTATCATTCACTTCGGTATCTTGGACAGGCCCAAGAAAATAATCAGAATACAGAGAGCTAACAGATGAGCTCATATTCATCACAGAGTTTGCATTGCCACCTGATGATGAATCAATGCATTTGGTTCTTTCAGCATGGTTGTTGGCACTTTCAGCGATCAAATCATGCGCAGGACTAGTTACATTGCCTGAAACATGACTTGAATGACTACTGGAATCTCCAAGAATGCAGCTTTCACCAGGTTTCACATTCTTGATCTGGGTAGAACTTACAAGATGTTTCAGTCCAGGAACTGTTGTTTCTCTCATCCATCCATATATATTTACCAAGTCATACGAGATTCCTACACTTGCAAGCCCCTTTTCCTTCCAAGACTCATTTGCCATGTCACAACCACCCTGCAGGAACCTCCAGAAAAGAGAATGCATATGATTTCCACTGCAGGTTTCGAAGATTGACATCTTCTGGGTTACTTTTGGACACTCTAAGTTTGCTATTGCCATGGGTGAAGAATAGCTAGAAGTTATCAGATCAACGGATAAGTATTGACCCTCACTTGAAGCGGCTGCCCTGCCGTTTCCCTGTCCACTAGGATAACATAATATACCCCCTTTCTGAAATTCACCATTATTGTGTTTCAAATTTGTTTTATGTTGGAGAACAGCAAGAGAACGACTTGCAAAATCCCATATCTGGCCAACTGATGAGATGAGCTCAGCAGTACTCAATATCTCAGAAGACTTGGGTTCGGAACTTCTATTGCTTTGCTTGCTATTATCAGAGGGAGTGGGGGCATAATCTTCTTGATCAAAACCAGCAAGCTCAAAGAAAGCCCCCTCAAGGGGATTACACCTGTATTTGATTGAAGGTTGATCACTTCTACGTGGTTGACCAGACCCAGCCATTTTTCTCAAATAGTTCAAGGATTTCCTTGAAAAAGCAGATACTAGACAGAAAAGCAACTGCAACATGGAGTAGCAGATTGATCATTAAATGTAAACTATAATGGTACAGTTAAGTCTTGTTAATCTCGAATATCCAAACTAAAGGCTAAATAAATAGACTCGACAGGAAAAATTTCATTGCAGCATATGACCATGCAATCAACAAAACTTTACAAAAAAATTGACTACATTGTATTTTTTTCATACCAAAATCTGCACTGCCTAAGGCAATGTTTTCAGCATAACGATTTCAAACCCCATATTGTCAAAACACTAATGATCTAAGCTTCAGAATTTTTAAGAATCTATAAGATACAATGTAGGTCAAAGGTAGAGAAATCTCCATCTAGGAGTGACTAAATGTATGAAACCCCATATAGTCAAGACCTAAGAAGCATGGATACGAACATGGGACATGGATACAACACGGACACAAACACGGTATTTTTCAAAAAAAGTAGGGATACGGATATGTCGGGGACACATTATTTTTATATGACCATATATATATAAGTCAAGAAGAATATGAGAAAATAGGGAAAAATCCAGAAAAAAAAATATATATATATATATATATATATCCAAAAACATGTCCAGGACATGTCCGAAATTCAGAAAAATTAGGAGACACTTTTTTCTCATGTCCAAACATATCCGTGTCCAACTCGTGTTCGACACTAATACGTGAGGCGAAATAAAGTGTACGTGCTTCATAAGTCAAGACCACTTACCGACTCAGGGGCCAGTGGGGGTGAACTCCATCCCCAAAAAAAAAATGAAAATGAGATTTTTAATACTATTTTTATTGAAATTCTTTAAAAATTAGGAGATGGCCCCCAATTTTTTTGTATTTTCATAATAGCCCCCTGAATTCCATTGTTTACATTCCCTTTGCTCAGGGGGGGGGGGGGGGGGGGGATTCTAAGTTCTGGATCTGCCACTCTAAGTTCTGGATCTGCCACTGGTCAAGAGACTCAAGACATTAATAATGTATCTAGAATAATGAGATGTACATCATCAATTCTTCACATTACTATATTATTGTGAAAATTCTAAATCATTCAGCACAAAAACACAAGGAAAACGAAACAAGAAGAAAGAGAAAGACGATTTGTGGGATGAAAGGAGGTTATCATTTGAGTCACGAGAAATGTATGTGGGATTTAGTAATTTCTAACAACCATGATCTAGCACCATAATTTTTTTTCAGTTATATCTTAGGCAATGCGCTAGCACTTACCCCAAAATATTATGATTCAAGTTCATAAAGTTTTACACCATCAACCTGGCATAGCCTCTCCCTTCTTTGTGCCTGGGACTGCAAGTTTTGTAAAAAGATAGAGACTAAACACAGCATAGATGGAGTTACAGAAAGTAATGCAATCAAAATAATAATATAAAAAGTTAGCCAGCTAAATTGAGTTGAAACGTCTTGAAAAAGAACCATTACTCCCCACGTTGCGAAGGAAATGAATTAAAAAGAAAAATTTAGAATCTTATGTCTTATCTTGTTTTGTTTCTGAAATTTATAACTCACCTCAACTAAGCTAGAACAGTTGTATTTTCTATAAGGGTAAGTAACGTGGAGACATTTTTTAATTATTATTTTTCAAGTGTGCAAACTAATGAAATAAAATGGTAGTTCATATTTTATATTTTCATCTTTTCCTATGCTTTCACAGCAACCAAGCAGAGTACATAAAAGAAAAGCATGTCTGTAAATTCAATTACCAGTCAACTTTTCCCCTCTTTAATATTATCCAGACCCAGCCCCCTTTGATCTACAAGGATAGAGCAAGCTGATAAGCAATACATGATCCCTGAAATATAAAGAAAACTCTACAATCAGATTCACACAACCATCCAAATTGAAACCCAAAAGCAGCTATCCGTTCAAACACCATCAAAATCCACAATCACATATATGTATAATGTAGTTCAATTCAACAAGCAAATCCAATATATATTTGTAACATCTATTATTTAAACCACCCACAAACCTTTACTTTTGCTTTAGTACTCAAAATGACCATAGTAAGACAATTCACTCCGATGGTACTTCTGGTTGCTGAGAAAATGCGGCAAAAGAAAAAAAATAAATAAATTCTGGTCTCGAGTGTTTCCAATGTAGGACCAGAAAGCAAAACAACTTAAAATACAAAATTTGCTTGTATTCATCTTCCTTTCTCTTAGTTTTCTCAGCAACCAAAAGGAAGGTAGTAAAAATTCTCACAAATAGCATACATAGATATAAATAAGAATTCAGATTTCAGAAGAACTTATACCTCGGTGAATTTGATTGTTCACGAGCCAAGAGTCTTATCTCTAGGATTCTCTGATTCATTTTCCCGAGAAAAACGTTTAGTAGAGTTTTCCTGGAAAAATAGGGTTTAAGATGGCGAGGTTTATATAGAGATGGCGAGGGCGTTACGAGCATAAATTCAAATTGTTGAATACTATAGATAGATATGGATTCTGTATGAAGGAGACAGTTATTGGCTTGTGCTAACATGAGCCAGGGTGCGGAAATTGCCCAGAAAGTTCTACGGGTTGGGGCCTGTACTTAGTAAATCTAACCTTATATGATCAATTTTGATCATGTGTGGTTCTATCTGAATCATCTGTACTGTGGTGATTGGTTGATGTTTTAGATTATGGTGATCATCATGTGGTGAAATGAATCTGATCGTTGCTTTGAAGTCTTCTGTTGTTTTGTGTAGCAGGTGATAAGTTTTTGGCTCGTTTGGTGCACCTTCCTCAGCATTGCCTTTCTTTAAGGACATTTTTGGCTCAATATTGTCGAGGAAGGAAAAATAAAGAAAAAAAGATAATTATATTAATTTTTTAAGATTTTTTTGATGATTATATTAGTTTTTTTTTAATGTTAGTAAAATCAAATTAATATTTTTTACTTTACTTGATAATATATAAATACTCTTTTTCAATCAATTATTTTGTAAAATGACAAAATAATTTTTTTATGAATTTTTTTAAATTTTTTAAATAAATATTAATAAGTTTTTAAATTAAATAATAAAAATATATTTAAAAATGATTAAGAAAAATTAGTCAAAATTAAAAAAATTAAAAAAATATAAAAATATTATTTTGAAAAAAAAATTAACAGGATAAAATATATGTATATTATCAAATAAAATAAAAATAATATTAATATAATTTTAAAAAATTTTAATATAATTATCAAAAATATAAAAAAGATAAAAATAAAAAGCTCCTTGGCAAAATAAAGAGTTGGGCTGGGTAAGTCCTAAGCCTTAAAGCAGCATATCGTAATATTGGGTTGAGTTAAATTTGTCAGGCCCACACCTACTTCCATCACTCAGGTTAGGTTCTATTCAACATACCAAAATTGACGACCTTATAGCCCTCGTAATCTACCAGTATGAGCCGAAGCCCAACTCTAATTCCATCTCAGATCTATCAGCGACTCTAATTCTGTCTCATATCTACCACGGGAGTGATTGGGCCGAATGTAGGTGTTTAAGCCCAACTCTACAACTCTAATTCCGTAAAACCTGTTAGAGAAAGGATACAGTTGGCATGCGATATATATATATATATATATATATGTATGTATGTATGAATATGTGTGTATAATATATACGTACCAAAGTTAAGGAAACTAATTGTCGGTTGGCTATAGAAAAAAAAACATTACATTAGATTAGTAACACTAAAGCAGTCATAATTTAGGAAATCAAAGATCGATTAGGAAACAAAAAAAAAAAAATTCAATCATCCTTTTTATTTCCTATTTCTACACGGATAAACCATTATATATATATATATAGATACATACTCAGGGTGTATAATCAACCTTATATTTTCTCATTCTCTTTCATTACAAAGGATTACAATGTTGAGATTTAATATCCGTGAGGAGGAAGAAGAAGAAGACAGGCGTTTTGGTGTTTCAACAAACTTAACGTTGTACGAAGATCCTTGGAAAATAAAAAAGAAGCTAACACGAAGCGACGTGGATGGTTCGAGTCGGCTACTGTTGTCAAAAGAATCAATGGAGAGATATGTACTGCCTTTGTTAGCCGATGATCTGGCTTCACTTTGTAAGACTCTAAAGGGGATAAGAGTTATTGTTTTTGATATTGATACGGCTACAGAACATGAATTGATACTCAAGAGATGGCCTACAACACTTGGAAACGTACTTACTAAGAATTGGAAACAAGAGTTTGTGAAAAGGAGGAACTTGGAGGAAGAGGATGAGATTGGCCTTTTCTGGGATCGATTCAGTTCAAGATTTTACTTTAGCCTTCTTAAGAAAGTTTCACACAATTGAACCAACTGGTGGGATATTAACGATTTGTAGATAATCAAGTTTTGATTAGTCGCTAGTCGTCTTTTTTTTTCCTTTTTTATTTTTTGGTTTGAGGAAGAAAAAAAAACTAATAGCCTCTTTCAAAGGCAATACTTGTAGCATCCGCCACCAGAGCGCCAATCAATTGCTTGGGTGGTAATGTAACAACCACCTGCCCAATCACTTGGGAAACACCCAAATTTGCCAATATGTGTGCACACTTGTTGGCCTCCTGCATCTATGAACAAAGCGGCATGACACCATATTGGCCGCATAGTTTCTACAGTCATCCATCAGGACCTGAAACTGGGGATGGGTTTGATCCAGCTTCTTCAAGAGGGTAATAGACACCTCACAATCTGATTCTACAATGAGCTTTGGGTACCCCCTGACCACTGCAGCATGAAGGCTCTCACGAATTACCCATAGTTCCGCAGAGAGGCTTGAACAAACCCCAATGAGACCATAAATACCGCCCATCCACTTTCCTGTGTCATCTCTGAAGAGGACTCCGTAACCAGCCAAGTCCGGGTTCCCTTTCGCGCATCCATCAGTGTTGGCTTTCAATATTAGTCATATTTAATGCAAACTGTTTTTTATTGTTTTTTTTTACTACGTTGTTTTGGCACTTCTCAAAAATAATGTTTCAGCTATTTACTCGTTAATTCTTTTTTTATCAAATAAATGAAATATTTAAGTAAGTAAAGTCCGATTAATTTCTTTTCTTGTTAAAGATAATGTTTCAGCAATTAACTCGTTAATTCTTTTTTTTTTTTTTGTCAAGCAAATGAGGTATTCAAACAGTCAAAACCCTGACTGTTAATCTTTTTTTTTTTTTACAAACAAAGGAAGTATTTAAGCAGTCAAAGTCTAACTAATCTCTCTTTTTTTACACAAGATCACTGTTTCATAAAATCATATAATGTCCGAATCAGATCGATGACTAACTCAAAAATGCGAATAATAAAAATTAAACTTGTAAGTTCAAAAAATAAATCTTATACTCTATGAATTACCTCCTAGTGACTAAACTCCTTGAATATTTTATTCTTATACTTGAGGAAAAGCAATATCATGACCAGAAAAACTACAACAACAATAATTAGAAAGACAAATATTTAGTAATAATGAAAAAAAAAAAAAAAAAACGTTAACGTACAATGAAATACACTAAGAAAGGCAAATCAAAAATAAAACCTTAAATGGATTTGAGAGGGAAAAAAATGAAAATTATCCGAAAGTTGTCTGAGCCCGGGTTCGAACCGGGGACCTCTAGTGTGTGAGACTAGCGTGATAACCAACTACACCACCCAGACTTACTGACAATTTGGAGAAGTACAATAGTCTTATTCATGGATTAAACTTTGAAAGAATATGGGGAATCCTTGTATCTACTTAGAAACTGTAAAGAAACAACATAGCTATATCTATATTAGCCAAACAGGTCACACATGATTCCCTTTAAAAATAAAAGAAAAGAAAGATCACGTGTTCAAATGGCAGTCCTCCTTTCAAAAGAACGTGAGTTTATCTTTCTTAATTATGAGATTAATTTTAAGACAGACATAATTTATATTAGAGTAGCCTTTGTGGTAATAGTTAAAAGTTATGTAATATATAAGATCTTGAGTGTAAGAAAGTATAAAAGTTTGTAATATATAAAATTAACAAATCTCTTAAGCAATTTACACTTTTTTTATTTCAAAATTACTCTGCTAAGACTTTTTTGCCCCCACTTCTTATTTACACATACATATCATTATTTGATTGATTTAATTTTTTCAATTAAGAAGAATTTTAATAGAATTAAATAATTAAGTTACCACTTCATTTTTTTTTAAATCTAATAAAAATATATTTCTTATTTACACGTAATACTCCATATCATTACTTGATTAATTTAATTTTTTCAATTATATATAGTTCTAATAACAAGGAGGAATTGAGGCTCATGTTTCGTATTATTATTATTATTATTATTATTATTATTATTAAATGCAAAGTTGGGTTAACGTAAATAGTTGTATTAGGGTTCAGTTGAGTGGAATTATTTGGAGTAGATTAGGGCTAATTTAGTCGGTAACTCATGACTTCTGTCAAGGGGAGATCATGAGTTGTGCTCTCACTCCCCTCACTAGAGGAAATATGCAATTTATTTCTTTTTTATTTTCAGGTCTGGAATTGAGAATTGTATAATATACCTTCTGTTGGCACAAAAATTTAAAAAAAAAAAGTAGAATTATTTGACTCCTAAAGAAATTGGTGTTTAACAAATTTGATCTTAGAGTTTTTTTTAACAAGCAGACCAAAGTCTAGATGATTAGTGGTCATGTATAGTATACTGTCACACAAATTCATTATATACATTCCTGTCCTAATTTATGATTGGACTGAAATTTTTTCACTGCTCTGTAATGTTTAGGAAGACGTATTGCATTTAAATTTTCACCGGATTGTTCATCCTTTATTTTGCAGCACTTACTCCATTGTGGTCATAGTGTGTTAGCAATATGAGTATATCCATCTCTCTCTCTCTCTCTCTCTCTCTCTCTCTCTCTCTCTCTCTCTCTCTCTCTCTCTATATATATATATATATATATATATACCCTGTAAGTAGTATTTGCAACTCTTATACTCTTAACCCTGTTGGGTTGGTTTATCTATTCTCGCAGACATTCTTCATATCGATTGGGTTGCGGCTGTGTGAAACCTTTCCTCACAGATGATTAGTCTTTTCGTGCCCAAGAATCATTGGAAGACATAGTTTGGAGGATTTCACCCTTATTCCTGCACGAGTTGAACCCTACTCTTTAATTTGAGATTTAACAGAGAATGTCGTTAGATTAATGCCCACTTTGATCACTCTGAAACTAACAAAATGTTTGAGTTTTTCTTTTTATTCACGTTTTTTTAAAGGAAACGTTGCTAAGTGCACTTCATACATGGTAATGTGAATTCATCAACTTCGTTTGTTGAATAATGTATAGCTTGGTGTTATTAACATTGTATTTTGATATACTAATAGGCTAATCAGTACTAAAAAGTAAGTCAAAATGATCTTGTATATATGTGCGTGCGAGAATACGTTCACATGTATAAACTCTTTTTAACTGCAAAGCAATTTCAGGAGAAAGGAAAAGAGGAACCTGGAATCTCAACTGTCTCTACAATCACAATTACAGGACCTACCAGCTACAAGTTCCAGATTTTGGGTATTTTCCCGTTATCTCAGTAATTAAACCATGCACTTAATTATATAACTGATACATTTTTTGACATCATTTTTCCGGCCTCAAGAAAGTTCACACTAACACACCTTTGATTTACAAATATAGACAAAATGGTGCAACCCACTGAGATATGAAATTACACTGATCTAATCGGTATACGTTACAAGCTAAATTTTCCATCTCAAGAATTCTATGAATCATATGCCAGGAATGTATTTAATTTACAAACAATAAGTGTTGTCAGAGAGTACTTTTGTCATCCAAGTTGCCTTCTAATTACTGCCAACGTTTGCCTGCCTTGGTTGAAGAGGAGCTCCCAGCAGTGGGTTTTTTGGAGCCTGAGCAGCATTAGAAGAAAAGGAGCAAAGGTTAAGACTGGAGATGATTAAAATAATGCTATAGTAGTTGTAGTGGCTGCTAGTTTAGCCCTAAGGATATGTTCCATGAGCCAACAAAGCAAACAGTTCAAGGCTCCATTTCCTGTAAAAACTGCTTTTCCCATCATTTCTTCACCATTTACGGATTTTATATCACAAGAATCAGGAAAAAAAAAACTTACAGGTTCCGAAAATAACTAATGAATAAAGTTTCCCCCACATCATTTCCAGAAAAGAAGAAAATAAAATAAGATAAGAATAATAACCACCGCCACCTCCACCTTGATCAAGCATCAGCAAAAGAAAAATTAATACATGAATTCCATGCAATTTTTCATAGGAAACATAAGAAAAGAAACAAGAACAAATTATGTAAGACATGCTTGAAGGTGAAACAAACAAACGATTAAGCCAAAGAACCTATCTAGTTTTACTTACTTGATGACACTCTCAATGAGGTCTTGGTTGATGACAACCGAGAAGATCTGGCTTGCCACCTGCTTTAGTTGGGGCTTCGGAAGTTTGGATGGTACATTGGGCCTGAAATCAACCAACCAAAAGTATAGACTTAGATCCATTTGATCATGGCAGTTTATTATGCAGTAAAGTTAAGTGACAGATCCAACTAACCAAATCATATACAAGCATATAGACACATGCAAAGGCACAATATACAATTGTGTGATCTTGTCACCAAGTGTAAATTTAAAAAGTTGAGACCACAAAATCCAATTCTACGTGGTATAAGCTACTTTCTTAATTGTTGGTTAGTAAACGGGGTAAGATTTTTTTTTTTTATCAGTATAAATGGGGTAAGATTTGTTTTTTTATCAAAATATTCAAGTATTTCCTATTTGCTCTAAACATATGCAAGTAAAAAATAAGAAGAAGCACTAAAACATTTAAGGAAAATGAGAAAGACTCACTTCCCAGTGTTCTCTGCTACTGGTTTTGCAGTTTCAGGGAAAAGAGTGAACTCCACAATACTACTCATTGAACCATCAGTTTCTGTTCCCATTGAAAGATCACCATCAGATATGTCACTTAATCTCTCTTCAGAATCAGCAACCCCAAATCCCAGGAGTTCTATGTCGTCAGTATAACTTTGACCTCCATCTACCGCAGCAAGCCTGGATTCAATGTCTTCAGTAAAATTTTGAACTCCATCTACAACGGCGAGCCTCGACTGTCTAAAAAATTCCTTGTGGTGTCTAAAGTCATCCACTGACTGCTGAGAACCAGCCTCAGAATGCTTATCACTGTATTCTGAGCTATTGTCCAAATCAGAAGCTGCTTTCTCATTTAAACCTGAGTGTTTCCCACCTGATAGTGTTTGTCTTTGGTGTGTAGCCCCTACGGAATGTCTTCTTGGAGAGGAAGATCCATACCTTGTTGAGATCATACCATGTCTCTCACCATTTACATTAGTTTTAATTAGCCGCAACCTTCCAATCTCCTCATCTTTCTTTGCCATTGCATCTTTTAGGGATGCCACCTGCAAGAATCAACAGAAAATCAGGAACCGAATAAAATAGGCTTGAAATATTGTAGCATGTAAAATTACTTTGCTTTTTCTTTGATACGTCGCATGTGAAAAATTACTTTTTTCTCTTCGATAAGTTCCACGAAAAGTTACCATTTTAATCGTGTGTAATCATAAACATCATTTCAGAACACATAACACACAAAGACAAGCTGATTGATATCACCTTTAGAGTGAACAAATAGTAAAACATGAGACCATCCTGCGTTTGCATCAGATACAAGGATAGCTGCCAAAGCCCATTAATTATTGCAAGGACGATGCAAACTAATTCCACATCTTTATCACTAAAAACTCTAGACACCACTCATACTGATTTACTTCCGCTTCTCTTAACACTCATCCCTGTACTTTATATGATCATCTGTTAGTGATGAGATTTTAGAAAATAGCACAAACTGCATCTAATAATTTCCTGAAAGGTGCACATAAATCTTTGGCAGTATCATGTTCCACAAGCCATCTCAGGTCTCCACCAAAGATTTCAGAATATCAAAATGTGTACATCCGGTTCCATTGTTTCAAGTTTCTGCTCGGTAGTTTCAATGGTCAAACAAACAGATAAAAACTCAGCTATAGAGAGGAGTGGGCAGGGCTTATTATGGGTCCCTGGAAGTGATGTGCTACAGTAAGATGGTGAGAAGTAAGCAAGAACTCTATGCCAAACTGCATAGGCACAGACAAGCTACACTAAGCCAGTCAAAGAAAGTAACCCTCACATTAACACCAAAAGAGTGAAATGCTTTAAACTCAGATATTAGCAAACTTTAGAAAGCAAAAAAAATATACATTATTTTTTATAACATTTCTTTGCATATTAAACAATGCTTCTGGGTGTCTACAATTCCATATCCACAGATCATTTTTATCCTCACTAATGGAAAATATATGATAGGTTGCACCAAGTGAATCATATTTGCTTCATTTGTTAATTCTTATCCGATGCATAATACTATAGTTATCTAACTTCCATGACGGTTCTAATATAAATCATAGGGCCGCAACTCGGTCAAGTCGGGCCGGATTTGAGCCTTGACCAGGCCCAGCCTACGATATAAGCCATCAAAGCCGAGCTCGAGCTCGAGAATAATCCGAAGAGTGAACCCAAGCCTAACAAAAAATGCCTAGTATTCGGGGTTTTTTCGGGTATCCGAACATTCGGATTTTTTCAGGACTCGGTCGGGTTCGGGTTCGGGTTTCGTGCATATTCTAAAGACAAAAAAGGCAAGATATTTCAATAAAAATATATTTAAAAAGTCAATACAATTAGATAATAAAATAAATATTATGTTTGAAATATTAATAGGAATGAACCATCAAGATCATGTACATGTTTAAAATCTAACGATTCATATTAATTGAGATATAAAATATATGATTTTAAGTAATGACAATTCGGGCTCGGGTACCCAAGGTCCCTGCCCAAACCCGTCCCAATTTAAATTCAGGGCTCGGGCCGGTCTCAGGATATCATATATTTTTTCCCAAGCCCATAATTTCTCGGGCCAGGCTTGGGTTTACCCCGCCTGACTTGCACCCCTAATAAATCAATTAGTAATTTCAGTAATAACAAGCTTGTACCATAAATTCATAAAATTCATGACATACCTATGGTCTCAAACATATCAGTGAAGTAAAACTATTGCCAGCAAAAGGCATAGTGGTTTGTATAATCTAAATGGTGGATTCCAGACCACCAAATATGATAAGCATGGAAAAGATTATAAAAGTACCTGTTCCATCAATTCTCTGACACCCCTTCCCCTCTTTGTTGCTCCGTGCAGCACCTAACTCAACCCCAGAGACCCTCTCAGCAAACTTCAAGGTACTTACAGTTTCAGAGTAGGAATCTACATCAGGATTGAGCTGTACAAACATCAGGGTCTTCGCTTGGCCACCTACAATGTACAGAGAGAGAGAGAGAGAGAGAGAGAGACAAAAACAAAAAAAATAAGAATTATAAAGCAAATCTCGATAGAAAATGCTAAAAATTATGATGTCAAACTTATGATCTAAGAGCACACAATGAAGCAATATGAACTATATGGTCATATTATATAAAAATTTAAAACAAAGAAAGAAAATAAAGTACCCAAAGAACTTTGCAGAACTTGAGTTAGTTTGCTATTTCTGTATGGAACATAAGGACTCTTTTGTGCTAGAGCAAAGATCACATCTCCTAGGGCCGATAATGATTTGTTTATATGTTGGGCTTCCCGTAGCCTGTCCCCTGTTGCTTCAGAGCGATCTACTCTTTCACTGCCAGCAAGATCTACCAAATGTAGACTACCACGCAAAACAGCATCAGTCTCCAAATCCATACCACGAACATGAACAGTGAGAACACTGCACCAAATGACTTGAGTGAAGATCATGCCTCAGGAACTGGCTAATCAGAAAAGGAAATAAACAGAGTTAATATTAGATATAAACCTGTGGGATCGACTGCTTCTTTCATTCAGGGCAGTAGCACCGACAGCCCTATTCATTAACCCAATATTCATCAATTCCAAAACATCAGCAGTTGATTTAACAGGGTGCATGCTAGCATCAGGGACAACTAACCCATTAGGTTGGGCAGTATTCCAAATCCCAAGTGTGTGCAAGTCAAAGGAAACAATTGCTTTTACTACCAAAAACACAAATGAAGGAAACATTGTCTACTTTATATCTAACTGACTGCAGAAACAATAAAAAGCAAGCAGCTTAGCAGATATAAATTTGAGGACACACAAATTAGTTAACATCCCAACTGAGAGAAATCCCCAAGATAAATTAAAAGTTAAAACTAAAGGAATAAAATTGAAGAAAGGATATCTTTTCTGAGAACTGTCACTGGAGAGTAAATCACGCACTTGTTCATTATATATCTCAACCATTTGAACACCAACTTCATATTTGATGGAGCTTTTCCTGCTCTGAGAGATATGGAAAAGATCATTTAAAGCTCGATAGTTGACCCCCCAATCCTCCCTAGATGATACATTAGGCCCAGTCTGAGAGAAACACATAAAAGTGCAAGATAAAAATTAAGAATCGGCAACATAGTTGTCACTTATCGGGGGGAAAAAAAACCAACATATTTGTTACTAATACAAAAAAAGCCAACATATTTGTCACATAAGATTATGGAGAGTGGCATGTACCATTGTATAAGTTTTCCCAGAACCAGTTTGACCATAGGCAAAGATGCAAACATTGTAGCCATCAAGAACAGACCGAATTAATGGTTGAGTGTCTAGAAATACCTCCTCTGCCACCATATAATATAAAAGAAATACAAGTAGATATTCAGAATTGTTTTCCAATAGAAGTGAACTGATAAACAGTATCGAACATTACTTGGAAAGGTAAAAAAATTGAAACCTTGAGTAGCAGCTGGACCAAACACCTTATTAAATTTGAACAGCCTATGGCTCTCTTTTCCTTGTTTTAAAGGATTTGCAACAACGAATTCCCCATTCTCACCCATATATTCAATGGTAGTCTGTTTTTCACTTTGTCCAGGAAGGAATGGCCTTATACGACAGTAAACTCTGATATTTCCTGCCCAATAAAAAAAGCATAGATAAGTTATATGCAATATAGAGTTAAAACAACCAAGCAATTTTCTGCTAACCATTGTACCTTTCAAATCCTGGACCTCATTGTACAACTTCCGATTTTCTGCAAGAACCATATGGTAATTCTCAGCAGCATCTACAAGTCCCTTGAGCTTCACTCCTGACACCACAAAAGATTTTTTCATAATTAGGAAATACCAAGAGCAGGATCAGTGCACAAGTTCCAACATATAACAATACCAATTACAAGCCATAAATCCTACCCAAATGATTAAATTCTTCAGAGTATATCCTTTGTTTCTCCAAAACTTCTTGCTTTATGGATTCAGAAGCCATCCTTAAACCCTAAGCAGTTACGACAGTTTCATAATTTCATATCAAAAAATAAAAATAAATAAATAAATAAAAGGACAGAGGTTATAAACATCAAAAGTTAAAGCAAACCTGTAGAGATCCAAATTGAAAATCCATAAAGCTCTTGTAGCTGAGCTCTTTGTTTTTCCATCTCAGAGATCTAGATTCTGAAAATGCCTCAAGTTCTTTCACCTTCTTCCTAGAATCAGTCAGAAGGCACTCAAGATCCATTAACTTCTTGTCTAACTCAACTTTGGTTTCTTTAGCCTGTGTTTCCAGTTGCGAGCAATGTTTTTCATATCTCTGTTTGGCCAATTCCAGCTCTTGCTTTAGTGCCAAAATTTGAGCATCATTCTGATCCTTCTCTTTCATTAACCGTACTGCATCCTGCTCTTCAAGTTTTTTCTTCTCCTCAATTTTGGCCTTCTCAATCTGCAACAAGCATATATAAAATTATTAACCTCAACAGAAGAAGTATCTCACAAGTAACTGATAGGTATCTTCTCATCAAAAAATAACCCATAAAGCACACATTATTGTGCAGTAAGCTGGTAATTACACCTAGGAAAAAAGAAACAAATAATGCATTAATTTAACATCAATAGCCCAACAGCTCAAAGTACCATCCAGGTTACATCATGAATCATACTTAGGATTCATACACATGGATTTGGATCTTCTTTGACTCCAAAATTGGCCCTTCAGATTTGGTGCTTTGCCACCTTTTGGGCGTGTGTTTGTATATCCATGTGAAACCCAGGTGTAAATGGGCTGTCAGTCCCATCTTCACATTATAAAGTGTTATTCATCAAAATATTGACATTTCACATTAAATTTAGAAAATCCAAATTAAACAAATGAACCCATAACAATTTCAATTGCTTGAAGAACAAGTACAGCAAAACTAGATATACTACATGATAGGAGATCATACAAAAGAATTCACCTCATGTTGCTAAACGTTAAAGAAAGAAATTTATAAATAAACTTTGTTGTGTTGTATACGGGCTGTAACCATTTTTGATAGAATAGGTTTGCCCAGGCACTTCTGGAGACCCAAATTGACTAGGCTAGTCAAGTTCATCTCATAATTAGCTCAGTTAGAGGCTCATTCAAAATTAGCTCATGAGATAAATGAACCAAATTTAATCATATTTTTTTCTGATAAGTAAAGAGAATATATTAACAACGCACTAGAGGGAGGTGAATCCATAATTACAAGGGAAAGGCTAAACAACTAAAGCTTTGGAGACCCCAAAAAATCTACAGAACTGTCCATATACAAAGGATAGACCTCTTTGACCCAAAAAATGCAGTATACGCAAAAAAACTATCTTGAAACAGAAAAGGAGTTGTTCTTGCCCCTCAAAAACTCTCCTATTGTGCTCCCTCCATATACACCAGATTAAACAACTTGGAGCCAATCTCCAAACAACCCATTGATCCTTCCTCAACCAGCCTCCTCTCTAACTAAGAGGCACCTCTAAAAGCGAAGGAGGTATCACCCAATGAATCCCAAACAAAGAGAAGAACATGCACCATACATCCCAAGCCACACAAAAATGAAGAAGAAGAAGATGGTTGGTAATCTCTACACATATAGCACTGATTCACCAATTGAATGGCCCCTCTTTGCAAATTACACATAATAAAAACTGCATTCCAACAAGTCGTGCAAGTTTAAATCAAAAAAGCAACCTACGAGAATGTCAAAACAACTTCCATGGAAACTGCTCCTCGCCCTTACCCACCAACTCGATATAGAAAGACCCGATTCATTGAGCTCAGCTCACACTCGCCTCGATAAGCTAAGAAACACTCTAGGATTCTATAAAAAGAAAATAAGCTATATGAGCTCAGCTTGCAATCAGCTCGGTTAAAGGCTGCATGGATTGAGAGAGAAACAAACAAGCTTGATCAAATTTTGATGCTCATTGACTTTTTCAAACCAAGGTTGAACAACCCCGTGCATTCCAGGCTTAAAACCCTAATTGGACACACTTTTAGGCTAATTGATAGTGCCAAGAATCAATAAACACAGATAGTTGGTCCTCTACGTAGGCCAGTACGTGTTTACTAGGAATTATGGTTCTCTATGAAGGGGGATAAGATGAGCTAATGTAAAAAAAAAAAAAAAAAAATTAATTGTAACTAAGCAGTGCACTTTCATTTACTAGAAGATGGATTAAGAACCAGATATTCAAAACTGAGCACCAACAACAAGAAGCGTGCTTCACTATTCACGAATTAGAAATCAGGCTCAAATATAAGAATTTCACCTTTATCTGCTGAAGCTGGTTCATAACAAGCTGCAACAAGTAACACAAACAACTCAAAATTAGAGTGAATAAGTAAAGCCAACAAAGGATTACGTTTGCATCCTTAACTATTAGAGTACCTCATTTTCTTCAGTAGTACCAGTTGCAAGTGTTTCAAATACTCTTAATCTTGATTGATACTTCCCTTCACGAACCTTATAAAGATTGTTTTGCTGCAGACATATAAAGACATTCAGAAGCAGTAAACAAAATTATGCTCCACAAAAATAATTTAATAAATCGAGTTACATTTTTAAAATTTTTTGCTTGAGCTGAAGTCCGCCGCTCAATCTCTTGCACAACTTTTTTCATCAATGATGCCACACGCTGATCAAAAGCAACAAAATTCTAGTTAGAATATCAAGGTCAAATGAACACTAGGGATCAGTTAAAAAAAGGAAAATAAATATAACAATGTATTAATTTATGTGTGCATTAGTGATATCGCATCCATGTGCCCTTTGCCTGCCATACATGGGATAGGTCCCCATTCTTTTGTTCAATGCTTTCATCCAGAATCTTATTCATAATGCTGAAAAGTGACTGAGTAGAGGCATTCTGCACATAAGAGTTGCCAAAAGGCATAAGAACAACCTCAAACTAAGAGAGTGACAGCATGATATATAGAACCAAAAACTTGATGATGGTCACCTAATAAAGATGGAGTGCAAGCAGTTACGGAGTTACCTCTAAACTGTTCAGTTTCATCAGTTCTGATATCCTGATAGCAGGAAGATCAACACAATATCCTTGCTTCAAGTGAAAAATGTCATTGATCTTGTCTCCAACACGATGAATTGAGGCAGCCGAAGATTCTAAGTGACGGGGAAATTTTTAATAAAAAAATTAAAATAAAACCTTCATTACTGTGAGTAATAAAAGAATATGTACAATTGGAAAACTTAATGGCATTACTTGTCACACCCCAAACCCACGCCCTCCTCTCTCTCTCTCTCTTCTTAGTTCATCGGAGTGCATTTATGAAAAACTACAGCCAATGCAATTCCTATTTCCATCCATAGGGGACGTGTTTGCATAAATCACATGCACGTTCACCGGACTCAGGTATTATAGGCACCAATTTAAATGACTTGAAGGATAGTATGGCAAAATCATATTCCCTTGCACTTTTACCATCGGTATGAGCAAAGTTTTAAGCTTGGTCCAACTAAAGTTTGGTCACGCCAAAGTAGGATTAATTAACTATACTTTGAGGAAATTTAAATATGTGTGTGTGTTACAATTACAAGATTTTGTAATCAGGTTGATCTTTGCTCACTCATAGCTTGTTTGAGTTAATCTACGGTATCTACCAGGCTATGGGAATCACTTCATACATAAGGTTTTCTGAGCTTCTTTGTTAAATGTAAAACTGATATAATTGGCCCATTTTGTCTACTACTAAATAGAGAAAAGGCAAAGGATGCTATTCTACTCTATGAACTGTCAATAAGATGATATATATTGACAAAGTACACATTTCTTTATGTGGTTTCAGAAATATACACTTAGCCACTTGGGAATTCATTGTGAAATGTGATACCAGTAATATAAGTAAAACCTAGCATTTGGCCAACAATGACTTGAGTTGCTGCCAACCAATTTGGCAGCTTTGTTCAGAATGACCGTCTTTCTTCCAAACCACCATATCCCAGTACCACTTTTTGCCTTAATGTTGACAAATTTTTAACTTTTTCACCTTCAACAAAAGGAAATACGGCCTTTTTACCTTCAACTGAGCCTTCAAAACTCTTTGTTCGTTCAGAAACATAGCCGTTGAGGACTTCATTTAAGCCGTTGGATTCCCCATTTTCCCTCGCATGCACTTCTGAGTGTGGATTCATAACGAGCACCGGGAAGATACTTCTTTTTGGAGAAAAATCTTGGGAACAGTGCTACAAGGAAATAACTCCCTGTAAATTCTTTTTGTCAAATAGACTCTAGAAAGGAAAAGAACAAAACTATAGTAAGTGCATAATATGCAGCTTGAATGGTATCACCTCCACTTCCCAAAAAAGAGATTATGGTACGAGTCCCATATGAGGTTTGTGTCTCGCCTATCAAGAAAAAGAAAAAGGAAATGCAAACATTGCTCCAGAAATGCAAAAACTTGATGAGAATACATGTTTCGACAATAAAGCATAGTTCATGTCATATGCAGAAACATTTGTATTAGACTTCCAATTTGACAAATTGAGACAGATTTTGTTGTTGTTAATTAAAATAGTAGTTGACTTAAAATAGCAGTTGAGCCAGTAATAATGAGCTTTATAGAACCCTTGATAGAGTTGTTTTGACCAAGGAAATCTAAATACAATTTCTACACTAAGCAGAGATGGCATAAATAAGGAAGATTACTTGTGAAAGCACGCCTTAATACTTAATTGTAATTTTCCAGCTAGCCCAGTTGGGACTGTTGTAGGTAGAATGAGCATTGAAAAACCAACTGATATTAGACATGAAGGGTCCTATCAACTAGCGTGCATTAGATTTATCTTTTTCTGGGCCAACTTAAAGTCACCAATAATCCCAACTCATTATTATTATTATTATTGGTAATTAAGTTCTATCTCATTATCCTTTTGAGTTTTAAATAATTTTACAATTTCTTAGGAGATAGTATCTCCTCGTGTAAGATTATTAATTGATTCACCATTCACTCTGCATGAAAAGCACATTTCAGAATGAATTTTTCCTGCAATGTATCTAATCTAGGAGGAAAATAAAATCCTTATGATAAAGGAGGAACTGTCATAAAAAGGAAGTGGATCTTCAACAAACAAGCAATAATATATATATATATATATATTCACCAAACGGCCCAAAATGATGACACTATGATACCAGGACAAAAAACCACTATTTGTCAAGGTTTGGTTTGAGCTATATACCAACTGAGTTTTTTCAAGGATTGGTTTGAGCATTGAGTTTTTTTTTCAAATTAAAAAAATAAAATAAAATAAAATTGTAATCTACAACTGAAAATAGCTGCAAATACACCAAAAAAATGAGCAAAATTACAACATCGAAAAAGCATTAAACCACCTCCAAACCAAATCAGAAACAGTTGAGAAAAAATATTATTAAAGTCCCCTGGTTATTGCAGATTAAGAATTTCAAATTTATCAAACAGCATTGGAAGCCTTTGCAAACAGATCCGGGCAAAACCCTAGATTTACATACAGGATAAGGTGTACAAATGCAATGTGGATAAAAATACGAACCTGAAACACCGAAAGGTTTGAGATCTCGAGACAACAAATAATATGAAAATTCCAGATCGAGAGATTGGAGGGTTTTGAGACCGAAGATCGATCTACCAAAAGGATGCTTCTGTTTAAACTGTTTTTTTTGTTTTCTGAAAACCAAAAAACAAAAAAAACAGTAGAAACAAAAAAAAAAAGAAACAAAAAAAAAAAAAATGGGAAAAGAAAACAATGTCGTTGTTTCCGACTTTTTAGAAGGAGAGCGATGATGACGACGACAACGACCACACTACTTCCTTCTCAAGGTCACGGATGGTTGGGAAATGGAATTGAAATGACCGTAATGTTGTGTTTGGATTGGTTTTTCTAAACTTGACCATTTTTGTTTTGGTTAATGGTAATTTAATACCCTCCATTTTTGGACTTGTACACCTTCCCGCCTACGGAATGTAAAATGACCTGCACCGACAAATGCCCGAAACCCCTGTCCGACCCACCTCTCATCGGATAATTTGAGGAGAATATCAGTGGACCAGGTTTTGAAACAAATAAATTTGGAGGCCGGGGCGAAGGTGACCCGTGCGCCCCACCCAATTAAGTACCGTCCCACTCCTAATTGAACAAGAAAAGTTACATTGAATAGGGGTGAAAATAAAAGCATTCCTTTTAAGTTAGTTTTTGGTAAAAATATTTTTTTTAACTCAAATCAATTTTTTTTATTTTTTATGATTTTTTTAATTTTACTCGACAATTAAACTTAAGTAACTGCATTAGAGTTAGAAGCCTCAACAAAAAAAATTAGTAAGACTTTTGTTTTGTGTAAGCATTGTATTCGAAGTTTTTTTTTTTAAAGGTTCTTATTTTTTAAAATGATTCTCTTGAATTCATTGTGCAATCCTTAAAAGAAAGAGATGTGTCAATGTTAGAGTTTACCTCATTTCTCGTGTGTCATGAAGTAAAAGTTTGTCACTTCTTAATCGTTTGATTTTTCTTCCGAATCATTCCAAGTATTTTCATTGTCTTCTTTTTTCCTTTCTTTCCTTCTTCTTTTAGTTAAAGACATTCCGTATTTATGTGTCCCGCCTTTTAACATTTATAACAAGTTGGTGACTCTTTTTTTTATGAGTCATTCTTGCTTGACTCTTTTTTTTGTTGGCTTTTATTAAATGACCTTCCTCCTTAAATAGTTTTTGAACTTTATTATGATCAACGTCTTCATCACTTCCTGGATCTTACTATTCTTCTTCTTCGTCTTCACTTTCATGGGAATATGATTAAAGACAAGGTTCTTAGTTTGCCTTGCTCTCTTCTTCACGACTCCTTATAGTTAGCCCATGAGTCATGAGTAATCTAAGAAGCTCGTATAGGCTTAACTTGTTGAAATTATTTGTTTATTGGATGATAGTTATCTTGGCTTTCCAATTCTTTAGTACAGACCTGAGAATTTTTCTTATCATCTTAACATTATGATAACTCTTGGCAAGTGCTTTCAAATAATTGATAATCTTAGTAAAATGAGTAAACATTTTCAAAATAGATTCATTGGCATTCATCTTAAATAGTTCATAAATATGAACTAACATGTTAATTTTATATTATTTGACTTGAAAATATATAATTTTTGCTACTAAATAATGGAGGTTTTTTGTTAATTGTCTTCGGCATAAACGGTTCTTACAATATTTGTCATATATTTTTTATTAGAATGTTAGCTCATTTATCAAGAGACAAGACTTTGATACTATCTATTGGTCAGATATATACCATAGAGGGGGTGAATAAGATATTTTACAAATACGATCAACTTTTACAAACTTTAAATGTAAATTGAAGATGAGCATAAAGTATGTAAAAGAGAAAAAAAAAAAAAAAGAGATAACAAACACATTAAATTTTTTATGAGATTCGAAAAAACTTTCCATGTCCTTGATTTAAGCTTCCTCACTTGAGTGTTTCCACCATCTCAATCTCCTTTACATCAAAAGCTCTCAACTCTTTTTATCAGCAAAATATCTCAGTTTGCCTTACAATGATAGCACATATCCACAAATCTCATCGTAACGAGAATATACAAAGTTGATACCAACAAATGCTCTATTGTAGAGTTGATTGGTGCAATGAGTGCTCACTCACTAATAATTAATTAAATGCAAGTTTTGAATATTTAGGATGAGTAGAACTTTCGATCTAAGTTATGCAATAAACGAGATCTAAAGTCAATGTGAGATATATAAAAGTTAAAACATGTAGTAATTAGTAATAAATGTTGTAATGAATTTCTATTTATAAGCTTTTGAAAAATATGTTTGTTAGATTCAAAATCTAGTTGTTTCCTCCTTTTTAAGTTGTTCAAAATTTGAATTTTTATTTGCCAATTCAACAGAATTAGACATATGATTTCATCAATCAATCAATTCAATTGAATAAAAACCAGTTGACTGATTCGTCCAGAAGTTCAGATTGATCTTATTCAAAACAATAAGTCAACTGGTCCCTAAGAATTAATCAACTTAATTTTTAGTACACATTTTTTTTTTTTGAGAATCAGTCGATTGGTTTTATTAAGTAATTGACTGATTTTTTAGTACACATTTTTTATTTTGAGAATTAATCAACTGGTTTTACTAAGTAATCGTCTGGTTTGACAGTAAATTCATTTTGTGTATAAAATAGTCAACCAATCAGCTAAATAAAAAAAGTTAGTTAGTTTAGACAGTGTGAAAATTGGGCTTAAGAATTAGTTGACCGATCCTTATAACTGGTTGATTGGTTTTGATTGATTAAACTCATCAGTCTTTTTTCACAAATGTCTTTTTTCAAAACTTAAATTGTATCAATGTAGTGTTTTGAAAAAATTATTTTGTGATTGGTTATAATTTATCACTTAAATAATTAGAACTTATGCTTATGATCAATTTAAATCTAATTTACTCAAAAATCTAAAATAGTAAAAAATAAAGTCTTCTATTGACTTAGTTTGATTTATTAGGTTTTGAGTGTGTCAATTTGCTTGGGTGATTTTGAGTAAATTTCACTAGTTTAGATTTTGATTTTGAAACTCGTACTTTGAGTGGAATCCTCTCCATTGATTAATTTCATTACCTTTGTTCAATCTTGAATTAAATATTCTCTATATTTTATTGACCTATTTGTATTTTCACTAAATAAAACTATTAATTCATGTAATCAGTGTCCTTGTTATTATCAAAATTATTGAGATATACTTAATTTAAAATATTTAGGGCTAAGGTCAGTATAATTATCGTTTAAAATATTAATGATTAAATATTAAAATTATTTAAAAAAAATTTCAAAATAAGTTTGATTGGTCCACTCTCAATACATATATGTTTGTAGAAAAAATTGACTCAGTTTTATTCACATCTTAAATATATTTTCAGAATAAATGTAGATTTGAATACTATTAAAATGTATTTATTAAATATTAAAAGATTTAAATCTATTTTTTCCGTAATATTTCTCAAAATGCGCTTATAATGTGAATTATGCCTGATATAACCAAATTGATTATTCTAAATATTAACTAACGAGAAATTAATTATTAAATGGTCGAGTGTAAATTCAGGGAAAGTTATACTAATTAGTCCACTTTCCGGTTTAGGATGGAAAAATCCGACCCGATTAAGGATTCCGGTTTCCTAGACCCGCCGGCCGAAGTGCCATGACACGAGTTTCTTTCATTCTCGAACTTCACTCGTCTTTCAGATTTCTAATCTCACTAGCAAATACCGCTGGAAATGGAAGCAGAAGTGCCCAAAGCTTCATCAACAACAAATTCAGAAACCCTAAATTCAGAAACAGAACCCAATCAGCCATCGACACGTCTCCAAAATTATCAGGAGGAAGTAATTAGTCGAAGGGATGAAGCTCCATCAACTACAAATCCAGAAGCCCCAAATTCAGAAGCTGAACCCAATCAGCCGTCGACACATCTCCAAAATTCTCAGGAAGAAGAACAAGAAAATAATCGAAGTGATGAATCGAAAACCTCACCGTTCGACCAGAAAGAGATCGTGAGAGCTCTTGAAGTGGTCGAGAGGGACTCGGTGGCTATTGCCGAGAGCTTCACATCCCTCTTCGCTTCCCTCCGTTTGGCCCTCTCCGAGGTCTGTCACTTTTCAGTTCAATATCACCGCTTCATATCTTATTCAAATTTGTGTATTTCATGGCAATTGTGCTTGAGTTTAGAGTTGGTTCGGTTTATTTGTTAGAACAGAACAGAGCATGGAAGAATGCGACGCGCGCAAACATATATATGTATTGCTAGAGAACGAGGGACTTTTCACCGATCAAAAGAAAAAAAGAGGGGCTTCTCTCTAACGAGATCCGTTTTTTTTTTTTTTTTTATGGAAATTATTATTTTTTTGGGAGAGGTTGCGGGGGAAAAAAAATCTCTTTACACCTGAAATTAATAATTTCTAATTTTTTTTTGAAAAATCGGTTTATTTCATAATTTAATGCTAATTTTCTTGTTGAACGAAAAACAGTGAGGCTCTTTCAGTGTGAAAATTTTAGAGGTTTAATCTATGGGAATTTTGCAACACGCAGGTTCTTTTTCGGGCTGTTTGACATCATTGAAGTGATTTAATGCTCTATATTTGGTTTTTGGCTGGGGGAGGAAAACACAATGCGAGAGAAATCTTTAGTCCATGTTTAGTTCCCATGGAAAACTGGATGGAAAAGAAAAATTAGGGAAAGTAAGGGAGAAATTTTTAATGTTACATGCTATTTCTTTTAATACCTTGGTTCATGACCATATTTTAAAAAGTTTTTTTTTTTTTTTGTATTTAATTTAGGGAAAAAACATGCGAGGGATTGTTTTTCCTTTCCTAATTTTTCTTTTAGCAGGGTTGAACTGATAGCGAAAAACAAATTTTATATAGGTTCTGATAATCTGATTAATTGGCAGCCCAGCAGGGCTTGCCCCTCGAGGGAGAAAGGGACCCTACAATATTCCCATTTTATCAAGCATCTATAGGGGTCATTGCCTGATCAAAATTTGAACATTATTTCTTAATTTTGAGAAACTGTGTGTGTTATAAATCTCATTTGCGAATTATGAATCAGTGTAACTTTGGCACTGTAGTAGAATAATTGCATTTTATAGGATGAAGTATGACTGAGTTCTTTAACCAACCAATTTGTGTGTCTGACGAGACTTCTGTAATATTGTAGGTTACTAGCACATCGGTTGATCATATGCATTGCTTCAGCGATGCTGCTGGGTGCCTTCAAGAATCCGGTAAATGAAAGACTCTTGTGGAGCAATTCATGTTAGCTTGTTTTTGCAATAGGCACAACATGTTTTAAGTAGAATCATGATTATGAGTTTTGTAATGTTGAAAAAGTAGGATAACCATCTGTCTCACTTCCATCGTGATATTAGTCAACAATCAAGTTGCCTTTTTGAAATGATTTAAGGCAAAAAATATGAAGCACGTCCTACTTCTTCTCAGGACACAACCACATTTATTGATCATATAATTTTTTCTATTTTTATATCTAATAGTAAAGGGAAGTGATTTGTAATGTCTCAATTCCATCACAATATTAGTCACCAATCTAGTAGGCCCTTTTTAAAGAATTGAAGGCAAACAATATGAAGCAAGACATGTTCCCTCTCAAGTTAGGAATAAGTGAGGAGCTTGCTACAAGAGCTTGAGGGTGCATCTTTATTCTTGAATCAAGCATGTCCAAAATGGGTGAGTCCATTCTATAATTTTCATTTAATTAATGTGTGTTATGAAATACTCGACAACTTTTAGGCATTTCTTTTGGATGACATTTCAAAGTACTTAAATTACATTGGAGGATGAAAGTTGCTCTCGGTTTTGCTATCAGAATCAAGGTTATTATTTTTCAAAAATGTGTACCAAAAGGTCCAAACATTATTCTACTTAACATGGAACGCGGTCCTTTCTCTTATTGTAGAACACATTCATTTAATTGAGAGTCTAATAATAGGTATATCAAAAAGAATATAATAATAGGTTGTCCAGTCAATGCTTGTAGTCACAGCCTTTCAGTTTGTTGAACTAGACTAATTAAAGCTCCGGTTAGAAAATTAAAAAGGCTTTACATAATGCCTCTCTAGAATAGACATATTTTGTTAGTAAGGGTGGCTTCACGCTAGTTTTGTTTGATGGGGTTCACACTTTTGATGGAGTGTCGTGTTACTTTTTTTTATCTTAATATATAATCTTGTATGCACTATTTTCTGTAATTTCTTTTTCCTTTTATAACTGATGTCTGTTATCGTCTTATATATATTGAATAATAAAATAGAATAGGAAAGCATATGATTGTTGGAAGGCTGTAAGGATAGTTTGGTTTAATGTTTATATTTCTGGTACTTTTTTTGTTTGACTCCTTTTGTTTCTTATTGGAACAAGAAAAAAAAAGAAGACAATCTCTTTTCCTTAAGTATCACATACCCCAATATTCATTTAAGCTATTTTATTGATACCTTAGTAGCTTTAGAACAATGAATTTTCTGAGTTGAACCATATCTAGTGTTTTCTTCTCTTATATTGCAGCACTTGATGCAACAACAAAAGGGAACCGATATATAAATTCCTGTCTCAGGTATATCTTTTGATTCCAAACTTCACCATTAATGGAAAATGGTGATTCATATGATTTTTAGTGTATTTCCATCAACATTCTTAGTTTGTTCAAGAAAAAGGGGGGAAAACAGCTGTATTGTTCTGTTCTAGTTGTCTTTACTGGGGGAAGTTCCAGATATATTATAGAAGGTTGAATTGAGGAGTGTTTTTTTTTTGTCTTTGTCTCCCCCCGACCCAACCTGAAAAATGGAATAGAACTAAAAAAAAATAGAGAGAGAGAGAGAGAGAGAGAGAGAGAGAACCGACCCAACCTGAAATTGTTCGGATCGGATCCAGCAGGTTGCGGTTCCGGTTCTTTTTTTTAGAACCGTGTAAAGTTGGGTTGGTTCCGGTTCTACTGCAACCCAACCCATGTGCACCCCTAGGAGGCAGTACTATATTCAGAAATGACTGCTTTATACATGATAGTAGTTTACAGTCCCCCCCCCTCCCTCCCTCCCTCCCTCCCTCCCGTTTGGTGTTTTTTTTTTCTTTTTTTATTTTTTTTTGGGGGGGGGGGGGGGGGACATGGGTTTGGGGTGCTGGTGATTTATCTGTTTCTTTTGTAGCTGGAAGTAGCAGATTCAGCATTTCAGATGTCTCGAACCAGCTGTTAGGACAGAGTTACTACCAATTAGCTTTATTTTATTTTATTTACTTATCAATTTTTTTCCTTTTTCGCTTCTCTCTCAAGTCTTCTAAATCAAGTTAGGTTTTAGATGTTTCAAATAAGGTGTTGGGAAAAATACTACAATTAGCATTTTTTCCTTTCCTCTTCTAAAGCAAGTGAGATTCAGGCTTATTTTTTATGCAGATTAAATGAGGAAATGAAAGGCGTGGATAGTCTTGCAGTGCAGCTGTATCCTTCTTATTTTTCATAGTTAGTAAGTCTCTTGCTTTTCGGGTGTTTGTGTCTTTACACCAACCCCCTATTATTGAACAACATGAAATTGAGTCTCAACCCTCTGTACCGTGATTTAAGATGAATAGGGTTTTTGTCAGATCAGAATTTTCTTTATTAGCTTCCTTAATGCTTGTGAAGAAAGATACTGAGGAGAAATGTTGATGCTTTGGACTCGGCTGTAAATAGGCTTCTCCGGCTGCCATAATGTTGATCTGCTTGGGCCTTGGCATACTGCTTGTGTCAATGACGAAATCAATAATCCATTTGTATTTGCTTGTACTGATTTAATTTGGGTATTCATTCATGGGTTCTTGCGGGAAGAGGGGGTATAAAATATATTTTTCTATCATAGTTTGGAAGATTTTGGATTGTAACTTGTGTTTGTGTGTGTGTGTGTGGGTGAGTGTTTGTGTTGGGCCCAGTGGCCCCACCGCTATTATGAGCTTTGCGTGAGAAGCTCTTCCAAGGGAGCTTTTGTCTTGAACACTCGTTCTACCGCAATCCCAAATGGAGCTCGTATCTTTTTCCTCTCTCTCATGGCGTTGGAGGAAATGATTTTGCCAAATAATAATCATTGGAAAATTTAATTACATGTACTACCTTGATGTTGATTCTTTATAAAGCTTGAAAATTGGTAATAATTAGTAATTTCAATTCTACAAGGTTATATAAATTGGGTTAGCTTCTTCCTAACCTAGTAAACCCCTCGAATGAAATCTGAACAAAAGGTGGGAGCAGACTTCCTTATTCTATTATTTATTTTAAAATTTGTCATCTTGATTTTTAGGTTATTCTACCTTTAACCCCTTGGTGTTCTACTGTATGTATTAATTTAATTAGGTCTGTTTGGCATAATTATAACTTATCAAAAATTGATTATTGAGAAGATATTGTGAAAAATAAAAAAATTTGAAGCATGCAAAAACACTGATAGTTCACAACTACATTTTAGTCCACAAAAATGGGGACAAAACCGGGCAAACACGGCTTAACCTGTAAATCTGTATCTTGAATTTGGACGCATTAAATCATGCCAACCCTGATAAGGTAGGTCTTATAATCCAAGCCACAAGTCAATCTGGAAATGATTGCAATTTCAATTGTGTAAAAAATAGTAGTATCCAATCTTCCAACTCCATTTGCTCCCATTTTTAGAGAGAACTGGTGAGAGTGATGGCCCCTCCTTGACAAAAGTGATACATTCTTTTTTTCAAGCTTAAGAGACAAAATGTTATATTTTGGATTAAAGATGCAGATTTGCTGCATTAATCTGCATCTTGAAGATGATAGAACATAGAAACAACAATTAACAAAATCAACTATAAATTATAAAAAAAAGAAATGTTTTGCAAATGTATTTTTCATAACCTTTTCGCTACACATTTTTCAAGCCTTTCTATCACAGAAAAATTATTTATTAGTCATCTTGAAAATATATATTTTAATATTCTATACAACTACAAGTCATCTAATATTCATTATCCATTCAAAACGTGGAAAATTATTTCTTCAAATTTCTTCTACAATTTTCGCTATTTTACTTTGGTCTAAATTCAATCTCTTGAAGGGCCTCATTGTAAATACCAAAACTGCTCCAAAGCAAGAGGCCGTCTCCTTCGTCACATAAAAACACCAATCAATCTTTTGGGCGCCTTCCGTACTACGTCTGTAAATCTCACAAAAAACCTAAAACCCAATCATGGTGATGAGTCGGTGAAATCGCCTGACGGATTGAAGCAGTTGAAGCAATGGAGCGGAACCAGCAGGTGTCGGGGTAGGTGGCGGCTGTGGAGAATCCAGCGAGACGGGCTTCAGTACCACCCCGAGGTGATTGCGACTTGATTTGTTTCAGTCTTTGATGTATTATGTTCTGATTGCTGCTAAATTTATCTTCTTTGGTTGGTCTTCTCACTTCTGAGTGAAATTATGCATCTAATGGAATATTGGATTGCTCACTAATAATATATACTAAAATTCTTTACTGATTGATGAGGCAAGGGAACCTTTGAATTTTTTACTCCTCAGTTCTCATACTTCTAACTAAATCAAACCCAAGAGTATATCAAAAAGGGTATGTACAGAAGCAAAGAGAAAAAAAAAAAAAAAAAAAAAAATCTGACAAATAAACAATGTGTGCTGGAATTTCTTTGCAACTGCTACCTACAAAAGGCTTGCAATTCAATTTCCACATGGAGCTTAAAATGAATTACCGTTTACAGATCGTCCAATGAAAGTTGTCCTCTTTTGTTTTTGTGTTTTTTTTTTTGGTGATTAGTCAAAGAAATTTTAAATATCAGCATAAGGCTAGGAGTGAAGAGCATATGCCAACTGCTAATTCCCTAGGTGTAATCTGTGACCATGTTCAGTTTGCTACATTGATATTAATTAAAGCAAATGAAAAAAGAAAAGAAAAAAAAATGAACTCACAACACACAATTAATCATTTATGAAATATATTAAGCTTCAACTTATTGGTGACAATAGAGATGCCTTCCAGATGTAGCTTTTGATAAGGAAGGATGCTAAGATGTTTAAAGTATACTAGACTTGTGGTGTGAGTAGGCTTAGATCACGGGCTTTCCTTGCCCTTGTCAGCTAGATGAGATCTCTTATATATAGAGCTTGCACCGCCACTCTAGATCTTTTCAGTAGCCGGCTTAGGGCAGCTTCCTTTAACCGCCATTCTCCAATGTTCCAGTCACTTTCATCTTCACCAACTCACTCGATATTGCAACTTCTGTAATATTTGCATCTCTTGCATATACTTTCTCTCATTTTACACTTGCACCCCAATAGTTATTTGGTGCCATTACCATGTTTCGTGTTCGGAAAATCCAATGTAAGGCCATCTCCAGTAGTAACTCAATTTTTTACTCAAATTTACACTCAAATTTGAGTAAAAGCCTCATTTGAGTTTGATGCTCTCCAGTAATTTATGAATAGTTTGTAACCAATGTAAATTTGAGTTTATGAATAGTATTTTGCAGATTTGGGTTTAAGTTTAAGTAAAAATAGATTTGGTATGTGTTTGAGTCTACTGTTGGAATGCTAGAGAGACTTTTACGAAGATTTTGACTCAAATTTAAATTTGAGTTCGAGTTTGGTTCATTGCTGGAGATGCTGACCAGGAGGATTCTCCATTCAGACTAAAACTTTGTCCTCCTTCAAAAGGCTATTCTTAGCCAATTAGGGCCACTATGTTACTCTCTCTACTCATATACACAAAATTGAGAGCAATTAATTGATTTCCTAGAAGGAATTTTTTCGATTTTAATTGGATACTTTTCTTTTTTATATTATGTTTTTAAACAAGCAGAAGAAATGATAATTGCCTCAATTAGGACGGTTTCTTAGACCTTACTACTTGATGCTGCCAGGGAACTTTTAATTTTAACAAAAAGATTGTGAAAATTTTATTTTAAATTGAGAGGAAGAATTCTGAAGAAATGATATTTATGTTAATTACTAAGAGTAATATATTGGTGTAACCAAATTGTTAAAATTGTGCTGAACAATTTAGTACTATTTCTGACCATTTTTTGTTAGTTCTTTTCCCACCGTCTCTTCTTTGTAATAGTTGTATTATCAATAATATTGATAACATGCTATGTTTGCATTATGACCATTAGTTTTTATTAGTATTAGCTGTAATGGTGATTGTGTTATGTGGTCTCCACTATGAATCTGTGACGCTACACTGATTATGGTGTATAATCTATGCAGAATCTATCTTTAGAAAGTTGATTTAGATAACCACAACTCTCTCTCTCTCTCTACATACCCGACCAATTGTGCATTATGGTGGTGCTAGAATCTCCTTTCTTTTATAAGTGCTGATTATTGTATTGCTTAAAGGCAAATCAATTATTAAAGAGTTGAAAGCACCATCATCATTGCTGATCAGGGTAGAACTAGGGAAACCTAAATTAGAGAGTTCAAATCATTTCTAAATAGCATCATCCTCTCTACCCCTACCTATATCTAAACACCCTTCTGTTTGTAGACTCCTACTTAACTGAAAAAAAATCACCTTTATGTTAAATGTCCGAGTCCCAAATTTCTATACAACTGCCAGTACTAGATTTATCGCAACCAATTCAACCCTCACTTCTATCATCCCTCTCTCAAGCCTGCCAAGAATGGGGCTTCTTCCACATTATCAACCATGGTGTCTCCAAGAATCTTTTTGACAAAGTTTGTTTACTTTCAAAGCACACTTTTAGGTTTCCTCCAGATTCAAAACTCAAGCTAGGCCCTTCATCATCCTTAAAAATCAACACTCCCCATTTTATAGCATGTCCTTTCTTTGAAAACTTGCGGGTGTTTGGACTAGATTTTTTTGTCTATTGGGTTTTGTGGCAATGTATTTGGTGTTAGGATTTGATGTTTGATATTTCATGGAAACGAAAGAAAAACGGTACTTTTGATTTCTTCATGACATGTATCATTGAATCTTAGTTTCATCATTGACTTTATTTTTTATTTTTTTTTGATTTGGCATTCTCATTGACACATCTTTTTCCAAATTGATGGATTTTAATTTTTTTGGCCTTTCATATTGTCTTTAGTTTGACACTTTATATATAAAACCAATAGTTAAGAATATTGTCTTAATGCGTAATGCTAGGTTTATTTAGATATAGGCGGAAACAGAAATGCAATATGCTACATACTATAAATGTGGTACAATAGCAGCTAGGTTTATGTAGATGATATATGTGGAATACAATGTGATAGGTCTAACTCGGGCTGCAACTCAGTCGGGTCGGGCAGGGCTTGAGCCTTGACCAAGCCCAGCCTGCGATACAAGCCATCGAACCTGAGCCCAAGAATAACTCGGAGAGTGAACCCGAGCTTGAGCTTGACAAAAAAATGGCTAGTATTGGATTTTTTTCGGGTACCCGAATATTAGGGTTTTTTCGAGTTTTTTTCGGGCTCGGTCGGGTTTTAGGTTCGGATTCGGGTTTCGTGTATATTCTAAAGACAAAAATGTAAGGATTTTCAATGAAAATAGATTTAAAAAGTCAAAACAATTAGATAATAAAATAAATATTACTTGTTTGAAATATTAATGGAATGAACGGTCAAGATCATTTACATGTTTAAAATCTAACTGTTCGTACTAATTGAGGTATAAAATATATGGTTTTAAGTAGTGGCAATTCGGGCTTGGGTATTCCCTGCCCAAGCCCGTCCTGATTTAAATTCGGGCTCGGGCTCAGGCTCGGGCCGGGCTCGGGTATCATATATTTTTGCCCAAGCCCACAATTTCTTGGGTCGGGCTCGGGTTTACCTAACCGACTTGCTCCCTTAGGTCTAACTGTAAAAGTGTGTTCTTTTCATCCGGAGATGAGTTATAAGAATTAATATAACTTAATATACAAGTTTTCTATATGGTTATATTAAAAATGAAACATGTAAAAGTTTTGAACTAAGTATACTAATTTATGTTGATCTTTTGATTTGCATTTATCTTTTTCTATTAATTTTCTCTTAAAAGGAAAAATGTAGAAAGAACAAATAAGAAATATCTCAGATTGCTAAATTTAGTATTTTGGAATGTAAGCGTTACTTATTTTGGAATGCACATTCTAAAACGAGAATCGCTACGGTATTAGTTTTTTCTAGTAACTATAGACCAACCTCTACTTAATAGTCATATGATAATTGGAAATAACTTAGATAATGATTCTTTTTTAGAAGAAACCAATCTTATTTGTTTAGAATTAAAAATTGACTTGAATAAGTATTATGTTGCAAAATGTTAAGGCTTCTTGAAATAATAAAATTTCCTTCTAATATGCATGTTCATCTAGAGGGATTTATCTAATAATTACCCGATATATGTGGGATGGGGTGCTGCATGTGTCCCGGAGGATTAGTTGGGTGCTGAAGGAGGTTTGGCTGCCATTTAATTAGCTAAATATTAATAAATGTTTTCGAACTAGAATTTAAAATTGTAACAATTATTGGAATTACAATGTTGTCTATCCTTGAACTTTTATGCAATGCATGTATCAAATCTTTATATTTTTGTTATGGATGTTGAACACAAAGTGCCAATGGATTGGAGCATGCTTTGTGTCTTTTTATGGGTCAATTTAAATCTTACAAAATTAAAAGGCTTGGTTTGGGTTTACATTTTGAATTTAATGGACTTTTTTCTGGGCTTTGACTGGACTAAGGCCATGCTACATTCTAAAGAATTTGTTCAGGGTTAATTTTTTCTTGTGCAAAACCGGTTCATGTGTTGTAGCCTTATTTTTGTTTTAGGTGTAATTATATATGAGGTTAATTCTATTTATCTAATTTAGTCTATTCTATGCACAGGTCTATCTCTATACTTGTTGGTCAACCCTTCGACTGAATTCTTGAAAGAAGATTCAAAACTGAGAGCAAAAACATGGGCAAGAAAGGATCAAACAGGGAAGTTCCTAATCTTGCTTCTCGCCCTCCAGTGTCAATCACTCTCAGAGAAGAGTCTAGTGGGATGAAACAAACCAAAGCCAGTACAAAGTCCATTTTGAAACTACAACATATAAAAAACCTTGCAATTTGGACTAGTGGTGAAGCATCTATACCTTCATTTGGTGCCTTCTTTGGGCACCATTTGGCCGCCTGCAGTGAGTCCACCGGGACACCACCCGACCCATCATTGTTTCCCTGCCAAAGGTTTGACTCTCACAGACTCTCTGTCTCTGTATGTGTGTGTGGGTTATTATGATGTTGTTACTCTTAAATTTGTTTATCTTTGTAAATGCCTCTAGTTGCAAAACTTTGAAGCTTTATTGATATTAGAGTAAAAATACTTCCCTGGATTATTGAATTCAGTTTTGTGGTATTCTGAACCAATTTGATCAGAGACACTTGTATGCTTTCCGACGAGCCAAATGTTTCATTTCCTTAATATTTACTTATCTAGTAACCCTAGCTGCATGAGAAAGGGTCCATAGCACATTCAGCCTTCTTTTAGATGGAGCCTTCGACAAGAAGGGTGTATGAGTCCTGTGACATCGTGTTTGATGAAGGAACCCGTTGGGGTGGTGGGTTTGCAGTAGAGAGAGGGAGAGATGTAAATAAACCAACAACCACCCGTGTCTGGCAGACCCCGCTGGGGATCTGTTCAATGCAAGAAAGAAGATGTTTATCCCTCAAGAGTGCTCCCACTGATATTTTTTTTTTGATAAGAGCATCAAGCAGCGCAAACCAGTTGTACTTGTCTAAGCCCCATGCTCGTCCAAGGAGGTAGTTTGCTTTACCCAACCCCCTCCTTGATAACAAGGCTGAAACCCTGAACCTGACATTTGTTAGATTCAAATGAAGAATGAATAATACCCTGCCAACGAATTTCTTTGCCCCATGCTGAGTCATAGTTCTATTTGAGCAAAATTGATTATATGGCTATTTTTATCTATAAGATGAAGGCATCATTAAAGAGAGTTACAATAGGGAAGTAGCTTACCTTTCTCTATGACAAGCCTAATCTAAAACATTGGCCGTCTATATGCCATCTTAGCCCATGTTTTTTACTATATTTATATCTGTAGTGATTAAATTACGGTTTTGTTGGTTTATATGCATTTAGTTGTTAAGAGAGTTGTGCAAAGGAGTTGTAGATATCTGTAAATATACTAAGAGATGTGGTCCTGCCTACTTATCTAGTTGATGGTATGCTATTTCCAACTTGTATTGACAATCTCTGTTTATTTATTTATTTTTGATTAGTACTGAATTACCAATTTCTATTACCAGATCTTTCTGTATGATCTTGCTCCTCATTTCTTGGATTTGTTTCTTTGTTCGAATTATAGGAATGTTATTGATAAATTGTTTCTTCCTGCCACTAAATTTCACTTTTGATTCCTTCTTGCACTTGTTGAGGGTAAAACTGTTAGAATTTCAATCTTATCCCATATATTTAGAATGTAGTTGTTTATTCCCTGGGGTTACCTTTTTCTCAAGTAAAATGTGATTTCATTAATAGGAAAATAGAGGGATAAGACCATGTACAAAGAAATGTATAATTAGAACTCAATAATCATGGAGGATTATTGTTTGACTAAGCTTGAAAAATTATGCCTCTGAAAACTTCCATCTCTAAAGCCCACAGTAAAATTTATGTCAAAGACGCTTCCTTGAACTTTTTACAATTAGAAGTTCAATGTTACTGACATTTGCTTCTTATACTTCTTCCAAATGTGCCAAAATTTCAAAGGGCAGGCATTTGCCAATCACCAATTTGTAACCACTCAAACCTGCTTATTTATCAATCGACTAGCACAATGCATCTTTTTAGAAACCTTTCCTATACCTTTTTTTTAATCAGTATAAAAACCTTTCCTCTACCTTTAATCATTAGAAAATAATTCAGTCTGTACTGAGATTAACATACATAGACAATGCCCACGAAACATATATTAACCTGTTTTTTTATTGCATTACAATTTGTACATCATGCATCATAGTTGTTCTTTCATCTTCCTTGATCTATATCCCTCCCTTCAAAAAAAGAAAAAAAGGCATCCAAGGCAGAGGCAAAGTGGTATTCTCCCTTCTCCAAGGGAAATTGTGCATGCCTTAAAAATATTGTATTTCAATTTATATTAATATGGAGAATTGATGTTATTGGGAGGCTAAAGGCTTTGTGTGGACCACTTAGAATCTTGACTTTATTTAAATGTTCAGACCTGGCATCTGGTTGAAGTTGAATAAAAACATGATAATTGCCATTTGTGTAGCTCTCCCCAACACCGGACTGGCTTGCTGAATATGGTTTGAATTTGAATTTCTGTAGTTGTGTTCTTGTTACCTAAACTCTAGCCATAATCCTTATAAAGGTTTTAAAGAGTTAAAGGGCATATTCAACTGGCACGAATCCTTATTACCATTTATTGTTTTATAGGTGTGAATCTATTTTGCAGCCTGGTTATAATTGCACTATCCGAATTGAAAAGAATAGAGCAAAGGTGAGTTGTAGATGCAAGAAACCTAAGAAGTCTATACAGAACAATGTGGTTTACAAGTGCCATTTCTGTTCACATCGAAATCTGAAGAGAGGGACCCCTAGAGGCTATATGAAGGAGATATGTCCTTTGAAGGCCAAACCATCTTTGAAGCCTGTACCTGGAACCTCCATGGGTCAGAAGTCTGATGGCTTGGAGAAAGGCACAAGAAGCACTGTTGAGATTTCTAAGATGGATGAAATTGCTCCACCAGCAATAGACACAGATGATCCTGTCACAGGCAGCCCTACAACTCCATTGGTGAAAATGGGTACTACTTTGTTGGAGGGAAAGAAGAGAAAAAGGAACAGATCAGGAGTTAAGAAACCGGCTGAATCTGAAAGTAATTCTGCCACAATTAATGCAGAAACAACTGTCAGCACCTCGAGCAAGCGGAGAAGAAAATCTTGGACTAGTCTTAAGGAGATTGCTGAGAGCCATGATAACAGTCGAGACTTCACCAACTTGACGGTCCCATTATTCATATAAATGAGGCTACCAAGTAATGATGTGAGATGACAATAGGAATAGTAAATCACATTTTGAATGACATTCTAGCATGTCATTAGCTTTGGATCAGCTGGAAATTTTGTAACCTATCGAAATTTAGCAGCGATTTGCTTTTGATACGGAAAAAATAAAGGACACTATGTCACAATGGAAGCATTAATTTGTCTATTCAGATTTTTTTGTTATTATTTTTTGGGGCCTTCTTTGTATCATTCCTACTCCTTTATTGGATGAAAATATCCCAGTATGGATTTCATACCCGTTAATATACAAAAAAATAAAAATAAAAGGAAGAGGATTTTTTGTGCTTAAAGACTGATATCTTTGGCTGCCACTTGATGAATGGAAAAACATGTGTTGGGGATTTGTTGATGATAGACATAATTACAGAGGTTTTATAGTATCAGTGTTCGTTCTATGTTTCGGGAAGGCAAAACAGCGGACCACCACCTTTGTGTCAACTGTCCTATGATTCAATCAATAACGCTTAGAGAAGAGTCTTTCCAGGAAGAAACAGACCAACGCCAACGTGAAATCCATTTTGAAACTACAACACACAAAGGACCTCAACCTTTGGCTGCCTGCAGAGGTTTGTCCTCTACTCCCCTCTCTCTCCATGTGTATGTGTATCTATATCTATACTATACTATGGAAAGGCTTACAGTGTATTTTTTTTTGTTTTGTAAAGTGTTATATGTATAAAACTGGTAAACCTCAAATAAAGTCAATGGAACTTACCCAAGTTAATAGAAGAACAAATATGCTAAATAAATATGGTTTGGTCTAAAATTAAGTTTTTTTTTTTTTATATAAAAGAAAGCCAAATCCGTGATTAACCCTAACTTTATGACCATTTCTTTTCAAAATCCCACACAATTTTCTGCATGTATACAAAGATTTTTTTTGTCAAATCCAAGTAAGTAAAATAAATATTTGACAAACCTATCTTACTTTAAAAATATTTAAGAGATTCATGTTAAATAAAAAGTGAGATTACAATTTGCATCTTTAAAATATTAAGCGTGATTTAAGATGTTTTTCTTTTTTTAACAAATGAAAAAAATTTGAAATGCATTTAATAAAAATGTGCATTTAGAAAAGGAGATTTTAGTATAAAAATTATTTGAAAAATACATTTTTAATCACACATTTGCCGTAAAATTATGTCTTCTAAATAAAATATATTTAAAATATTTTGAGAGTAGAAAATATTATTTTAAAAAACACGTACGTCTGTGTCAAAACCCTCCCATTTGGCAGGGCAATTCTTTGATGATTCAGAGCACAGAGGGCAAAAATGGTGTGCATTGTTTGAGGGATGAGTTTCGATTCAGTGTATGTTTATTTGTGCGTTTGGAGTAATTTAGGGTTTTGATTCTCCGTTTTGTGATTTTGATTTGAAACTGGAAAGGAATGGTTTGATATTAACCTAGAGTTTGTTCAAGCGGTTGATGACTTAGGGTATTAGTTCTGTGGTTTTCTGTTTGTGGACTGAAATTGGGGAAGAATTGAATACTTGGTCTTACTAGTTTTGATAATGAGTTTCATGTGCATTGTTTGGTTATAATTTTGATGCCTGAGTTGTTGTTCTGTGTTTGCTTCAGCAAAATTGAAAATTGAGAAGAGATAGAGATCAACTTTTTAAGATCCGATTTACTTATTCTATGTTTTAAAAAGCATGTTCTACTTGCTGCTTATTTTAAGCTGTTCAGTGGGTTTTGTTCATTACTTATTTTATGTTTCTAAGTCATTCCATTTGCAAACACTGTAGGTTTTATATGGAATTATGGTGATATTCACATTTGTTGTTTTGGCAATTGATTTTGATATTTGTTTGTTGATGAGTTTGGAGGAATTTACAGCTTTGGTATTGTGTGTGTTTGATCTGTGAAGTCATGGATGTTTATAGGTTGTAGTAGTTCTATCAATGAGCTCTACAAGGATTGTTTTAAATAATTACCTTTTAGAGTGGTTGTCGATGACTTGGAATGTTAAGTGTTTGATGTTTGTTTGTTTGATTGTGGATTGCTATTGGTAAGGAATGGAGTTTTTTAAGTTTTACCTTTTGTTTAAGAAATTATATTAACGTTTTGTTTCTGTGTTTGTTTGATTGGATTCAACTTTCTAAGATTTATACACGTTTTGTTGTTAAGTTTTGAGTTTGTGGTTAAAATTTTAGGTCTGATGATAAGAATTTAAAGTCATTAAGCTTATTGAAAATTGTGTTAAGTTTTAATTGAGACAAATTATTTTACAAGGATCAGTAGATGTGTGTGTGTATTTTTTTTCCTGATTCCCAGATAATGAAATCTTGGACTTCTTTTACAAAAGAAGTCTTAAGTGCTTCCTTACCAAATTTTGTGGGATTGGTTTCCTTCTTTCTATTATTTTTCCTTGGTTCAATTGATTAGATCTCTCTCTCATAATGGGTTTCTTATTCTTCTATCTTGATGTAGGCTATTGAGCTGTAATGAATTCTTACAGAGGTCATTTACATCATGTAACTCATAGTGTTTGTAAATCTTATTTGGGACATAGCCAATAATGCATTGGGAAGACGGGTTATTACTGAAATTCATGTAAATAGATTTCTTCAAGCTTCCTATTACATTTATGTGCATGCATATACACTATCAAATATGTGTATATGTTATTATTATTTTTCCCTCGAAAATATCTAGGTGCTTGGTTTTAGGCATTTCGTGTCTACATTAATATATACATCCATTTTAGAAGCTTGGTTTCCCACTACTTATTTTTTCTTCATGCTTTAAACAGTAATGAATGATTTAACTTGTTACTTCTTAATCCTATTTGTATGCTTACATTTTTTTTTTACCTTTATTTGTTGTGCAGGAGGATCCTGTGCTTCTAGTTCCCGAGGAATCAAATCAAAAGCCGTATGTGGCCATAATTAAGGTGATAGTTAAATTAAATTACTCTCATAGTTTTCTCTAGCTTACTTGGGAAAATGTTATTGCTTCGTGTTCCTTGCTATTAGATTTTTTGGTTCGCAATTCATAGAATTGTTGCATTTCATGTCAACATTGAGTGGCAATCCACACCTCTTATGGTATTTGATTATGAGAGGAAATATGATGAGTGTAGCCGAAATGTGAATGTTAAGATGGATGTGCGGTAAGAGTCTTGAGACAAGAAAAGATAGAATTAGAAATGAACACATTCTTGAGATGGTAAGAGTAGCACCTATAGGAGATAAAATAAACACATTCATATGCAGTAGAGTAATGGTAAAGAAAAAGATGGATCACATGGCATCAATCATGCAAATGGATCTCAAGAGAAGAGTCTCAATGTAAGTATTGAATTTTTTTAATCCGAATTTGTCATGCTCGTGGATTATAGAAAAATTATCTGAACACCTATTTTAATAGTAGTATAATAAATGAGAATTGATTTTGGAACTTGGAAGTAGAATTTCAAAGATTCTTTATGAGATGTTTCTTTGCTTGAATTTTACAGGGTTGTACCTCTTTTCTCTGGCCAGATGCTGCTGTTCCTGCTGTAACTGCTCTTGAGAAGGCGGCACATGATGCCCTTTCCTCTGATTTTCAAAAATATAACCAAAAGATGCGGCAGCTGCTGTTCAATCTTAAGGTTAGATGGCTGTCGCCCTGTTTGTCTGCATGCATGTACTCTTATGTTCTGAATGACTGAAAGGGAAATAATATTTTGCATTCTATATTTACGAAATGGGCTCACTTTATGAAATTACATAAATACCCTTAAAAAAGTTGGAGTCGATGACTTTTGTTTGAATGCAAGGGAAATTTCGTAATTTCATTTTACATGTGGTGCCCATTTGGTAAAATATGGAGTGCTGATACCATTTTCCTTACTGCAATAACCCTTTTTGGACTCCACTGTGTCAGTATTATTGAGGGTCACTATTTATAAAATAATTGAACTGAGTGCTTAAAAACTACCTCTTTAACCACCACCTACTTTCTCCTTCGCAACTTCCATTAAAAAAAGAAGTTTGTTATTCATAGGAATCACATCCTTCCCTCTTAATAATGTTTTACTCTCGTATGCATTGCCCATGCCACTGTGAGTTGCTGGTAATGTAATTAAGAAAAGAAAAGATAGAATTAGAGGTGTAATGGGAATTTTGACTTTGACTACTATGGGTTGTATGTCTCTTGAGATGCTTCCTCATTTTATAGAATGGAAGACTTCTGAAAAGCGAATCTCTTGTGATGAAGGGTAATTTTTCAGGTTTCCTTTGTCATTCGTGTTACCCATTCAAGTACCCTTGTAGTCTCTAGCCACAAATTTGTTGTTTCTTCCATGGCAAGAAGCTACCTGCTGTATTTGAGGAAAACCCTGTCATAGACTTCAGGAATCTTCTCAATGTTAAGGTTCCGAACTTTCTTGTGGTAATGTTGATCACGTTTCTCTTTACACATCAGTATTGATGACTTTTATCTTCTTCTCACTATTTGAAAAGTATTATGGACCTGAATTAGATAACTTAACTACTTTGTATTCTCTGTTTTCTTTATTCTTAGAATACAGATTTTTTTTCTCTCATCTTTGGTTAAATGTGTATCCAATGGCATTGGCACATAACAGAAGACATGTCTAACAGTAATGTCGAGAGAGGCTGGGGATTGAGGATTTGACTGAAGCATATGGTACTGTTGAGATATACAGAGTAGCAGACTTCAAATGCATATCTGGATTTTTTTGCAGCAAGGCTTAGCTCCCATTACATGGATGAACTTGACAAGATATTCTTATATGTTTTTGGAAACTTGAAAGCTTTTGGTATATTAAACTTCTAAGAACGAACTTTTATGGAAGGAAAAAAAATTCCGTAGTATATCTATTAATTGCAAATCTCATTATACTTAAGCGAAGGCATAGATACCTTCTATTTTTCTTTCTCGTGTTCTATCTTTTTACTTTTACTTCTTGGCAGAACAATGCACTATTAGCCCGGTGTCTACTGAATTGAGAGTTGAAACCTTCAAAAATATTGAACATGTCACCTACTGAGTTGAAGGTATGACCTCTACTATGGGTTGCTACTTTTAGAATTTTTTTCCCATTGGCTATTGCAGTCATGATTTATTACTCATGAAAGGTCTAAGCTGCAATTCTTTCTGGATGTGGTGGCCCATGGCATTGTTCGTATTGGCAATGTTTAATATTTTACAACTAGCTTTTGTTTTACTGTATGCTGATATGTAGTATCCGACACGTATCCGAGAGTGTTGGTGTGCCACACGGACACATGAACCAAAATAGAATATCCGTGCTTCATAACTCACACAACCACTTTTGTTCATAAGGTGATTGGAGACATGATTCTTTGTGTTCTGTTGATAATGGTTTATTGAAGTAAGTGGAGCCACTTTCTTATTGCCAGATCCTGCAAAAGGTAGATTATTCTGTAAACATGTTGATGAAGTTAAAAAATTGTCATGAAAATATTTTGTCAGTTTCTAGTGTAGTTTGAGAGGTAATAATGGTTACAATACATTGTCGACTTTATATAATATATTGGTGTAACCAAATTGTTAAAATTGTGCTGAGCAATTTAGTATTTCTAACCATTTTTTGTTAGTTCTTTTCCCACAGTCTCTTCTTTGTAATAGTTGTATTATCAATAATATTGATAACATGTTATGTTTGCATTATGACCATTAGTTTTTATTAGTATTAGCTGTAATGGTGAATGTGTTATGTGGTCTCCACTATGAATCTGTGACGCTACACTAATTATGGTGTACAATCTATGGAGAATCTATCTTTAGAAAGTTGGTTTAGATAACCACAACTCTCTCTCTCTCTACATACCCGACCAATTGTGCATTATGGTGGTGCTAGAATCTCCTTTCTTTTATAAGTGCTGATTATTGTAATGCTTAAAGGCAAATCAATTATTAAAGAGTTGAAAGCACCATCATCATTGCTGATCAGGGTAGGACTTGGGAAACCTAAATTAGAGAGTTCAAATCATTTCTAAATAGCATCATCCTCTCTACCCCTACCTATATCTAAACAGCCTTCTGTTTGTAGACTCCTACTTAACTGAAAAAAAAATCACCTTTATGCATTTAATAATGTCCGAGTCCCAAATTTCTGTACAACTGCCAGTACTAGATTTATCGCAACCAATTCAACCCTCTCTTCTATCATCCCTCTCTCAAGCCTGCCAAGAATGGGGCTTCTTCCACGTTATCAACCATGGTGTCTCCAAGGATCTTTTTGACAAAGTTTGTTTACTTTCAAAGCACGCTTTTAGGTTTCCTCCAGATTCAAAACTCAAGCTAGGACCTTCATCATCCTTAAAAACCTACACTCCCCATTTTATAGCCTCTCCTTTCTTTGAAAGCTTGCGGGTGTCTGGACCAGATTTTTTTGCCTCTGCCAGAAGTTCTGCTGATGTACTCTTTGATCATCAGAATTCTGAATTCAGGTAAAAATTATTTAATTCTTCTTCTTCTTGCCCCCCCTTTCTCTCTCTCAGCATTCTTTATCCTATTCATAATTTCATCTTAATTTTTTTATATATATTTCAATTGTTTATGCATGGATTTTTGTCCTGGTATAGTGAGATATTGCAAGAATATGGAAACAAGATGGTGGAGTTGTCAAAGAGAATCATAGAGTTTGTATTAATGAGTTTGGGAGATGGTTATGAGAAGGTTTATGAATCTGAATTCAGTAATTGTCATGGGTATTTGAGGATAGTTAACTACTCTCCTCCAGAGACTGTTGAAGATGAAGAGGTTGAAGGACTGGGAATGCACACTGATATGAGTTGTATAACCATAATCTATCAAGACATGATTGGCGGGCTCCAAATGAGATCAAAAGAAGGGCACTGGATAGATATAAACCCAAGTGAGAGTTCTCTAGTAGTTAACATTGGAGATCTGATGCAAGCTTGGAGCAATGGACGATTAAGATCATCCGAACACCGAGTGGTCCTGAAACGATTTGTAGACCGACTCTCACTGGCTTTCTTTTGGTGCTTTGAGGATGAGAAGGTGATTTTAGCACCGGATAAAGTTGTAGGAGAAGAAAACTCAAAGATCTACAAGCCATTTATTTGCTTAGATTATTTGAAGTTCAGAGAGAGTAATGAGCAAGGCAAGTTTGAAAAAGTTGGCTATACCGTAAATGATTTTGCAGGATTAAAATTTCAAATGAGTGATCAGCACTAAGAATTACACTGCCTGCTGTACTTAATGTATTTGTGGTTTGTTCTTTCACTTGGTTTTCTAGAATCTATATCAATGGAAGTTGTGTGGGTTGAGATGTGAGGGGTTAAGCTTGAAACCTTGTTTGTTGTTAGGGTTTTGCCTAGATTATTTTAAAGGGAAAAATCTGCAATGTAGTTGAAGTTCAACTTTGTTTTCTTTTAAGTTATATAACATTCATTGGATCTGATAGCCTTTTTCTTCTCTCTTATTTTCTTGTCTCTACTTCATTACTACTTTGACAGGAAAACCATGGAGATAATATATTCTACCTCTTTCCAGGTCCACTTTAGAAACCAGACTAGGTCCCACCTAGAGATCTTATTGGCCATAATTCAAGAAGAACAAGTAGGAACATGGCAGCAGAATATCAAATTCAAAGAATTACTGGGGGAAAACTGTACTGTCAGTAGGCCAATTGATTTGGAATTATATGGACTGAAAGAGATGCATGAAAGAAAATATGAAGGAATGATGACAAGTTAATTGATTTACAAGGCAACAAGAGGTTTCAATTTCAATTTTTATTACCTACTAACTGCACGCGTGATAGAGAAATCAAAGAAATATTTGTCATTCTCTGTGTTGTTGATTCTTGACCTCAGAAATTTTACTTAGGGTTTTTTATGTTTCTGTCATGATGATGCATAGATTAACCATTTTATCTGACATGGTGGAAAAATTACAAATAAGAGAGACGTTAAAGCCTTCCTCTCTTGTCAATGTCTCTGTGATTAATCACATTATAATCTTTATTTTACCCTCTTAGATTTGCTGGAATGCATGATTAGTCTGTGGGACAGTGACTGCCTGAAAGACAACAAAATACTGAAAAGATTACCCTTTTTTTAAGTGGGTGTTTTGGATTGTTTCTCCATACGCAAAATGTGAGTTTGAAGAAAAAAAAATTCTTAACAGTTGCCAGACCTTTTTTGCTTTTAGAAAAATAAAATTTGGATGTGAGATTAGTTTATTCTTCTTAATCATAATTTGGTTGGGTTGTTGCCTAACTTTCTGATATATTGTGATATGTGCATACTTTGATACTCTTGTATGTTTGAAAGTTTGTAATACATGTATTGTGATATTGTTATTTTATTAAAATAAAAATCAATACAAAAGCAGGTTTTAAATTTTAATTAAATGGTCAAGCATGTTTTCAAGACATTTTTTTTATAAATGCTAACATAAAAATAGTGTAAAAATTATCAAAAGGAATCTTCATGCATAGATATTTTATAGTAAACTTCACTAAATGAAAAAAAATAAAATAAATTGTAAAATAAAAAAGATTTGTTTTTGTATGCACCATCCCTTGCCCATGGAAATAATAATAATAATAAAAACTATTAATCTGCCTTTATTTAATTCTTCTTCTCTGTTCCTTTTTTACCAACTCAAATTGACTTCTTACTTTGTGAAACAACATTATGCCTAAAGACAAATTTGATCCTACAGGTCTCCAAACTCATTTTAAATATGATATAAACTTAGGTCATGTTTAAAATAAGGATTATTCATTTAAGTTAAATAAATATTTAGAATAATTTTTAATGAAATGTCTATTTTATAAAATAAGTATTCTAATCATATTAAATAAGAATAAGAAATAAAAAAAATTAGAATGAATATTCTTAAAATAATACCGAACATGACGTTAGAATTTTCGGCGCCTATTGCTAATGTCATTATCATTATTTCCACACCCTTCGAGATAACAATGTCCAATCAAAGGCTTGAAATGGCAAATGTCAACTTCAACATGATGCTGGCAATAGCACTACTCCGTAGTCTAAATTAAACACATTTAAAGCGTTGTTCTGTCATCAAACTCAAGTTGCATTATTAACTACAATTATTTAAGCACTTTCTAGAGTCACATTTTTAAAAAGTGCTTCACACTACTTTATGGAAGTGCTCTTATCCTCTTAAATTTCCATTTAAGTTTTATATAAATTGTCCCCACACTCTATGCTAAAGCTTTATGACAAACACTCTCTAAGAAGCATGATACAAACATAAATTACGAATACGATACGATACGAATATACGAACATTATTTTTTCACATGTCTAAATATATTCACGTTCAACACGTATGCGTAAGATAAAATAGAGTATACGTGTTTCATAAAGTACTTTTTTATTAACTTGTATGAATTTAATGACTTTTGTTTAAATACAAGGACAATTGCAGAACTTCATTTTCCAAGCAGAGCTCTTTTTCATAGAAATATAGAGTGCTAATATTATTTTTCACTTCTAAATAATGTTATACAAAAATTGATTAGTCATCTTGAAATCATTTTGCTTGACATTTAGTAGTCATTGTTCCTCAAAAGGGGCTTTTGAACATCATCTATGGATAAGAACAAATGCTAATCATCAGCATATTTTAAATTCAGAATAAAATTTTCCTTTATTTGACTGTTCTAGTTGGAGAGAAATCCCCAAGAAGTTGTGTTGATGGTTACATTACAAATTACAACAATTTTACAATACACAAAGTTCAAAGAGAACTCAAATAACCTACAGCTATTGGTGTTTGAATGGTCTTACGTAGGATTAAGCGCTTACTAGTTACGCCAAAAGTTTAAACTATTACTAAGGGTGCAACTTTGTTTCCTTACTCTTCTCAGCGGCTAGCACCGCGTGTCAACTGTGCCACAATGTGGCAAGATGTTGGCCCACAAGCTCAACATCTTCAACACTTCCAAATAACTCCCTGAAGTGCTTGTCTGATCATCCTTGCTGGTGCAACTGTTGATCCCTTGAACTGCGGTTTAAACACAATAGTCACAGTTAAAAAGAGTCCGTGCGAGGAAATAATAATCATCGACACAAACTCTATTAAAGATTAGAACTTCCAACAATTTTTGAAGATAGATAACAGTGATAATCAATGTGCTTATGAATTAGAATGCGCATTGATGGCATCTCGTCAAGAAATGATAAGAGAACCTGAGAATGGAATTCTATTTGAATAGCATTGCTAGAAGAAAAAAGATGATTAAAAATGGTTATTATCCTTGTGTAATACTGAGTACAAACCTTAGATCTAATGGTCAGAGAGAGAATCCCATCAACGTTAGATGATTGAACCGAGTGAGAATCTAAATGAAGATTGCTTATTGCATCCACGATTTCAAGCAACAAACATTCCCTCCAAGGACACCTAACCTTGATCAGAACATCCTTCTTCATCATACAGACAGATATGTTATCAGCTGAACTATCTTTCAGTAGAACCCGTTTGATCTCAGGCTCCATTTCATCAATGTCACAAGCCTTCCTCTTGTTTACTAACGACGTCTTGCCACTACCAATTTTGTTGTTGCCATAGTTATCAGAGGTCCTTTCTACAGTATCTTGTGGTTTCCTTCTAATTGTTTCATCTAACTCTGTCACCTCCACACAAGATTCCAATTCTTCAACCCTACTCTCGAGCTCTTTCAGATATTCTATTGTGCTATCGAGTATAGAAACTTTATCAACCTGCACCAAAACATATATAAATAAAATAAAAAACCCAAACATTTTGCTTAAGATCTGTTACAGATATAGATTTAACTACCTTGCTAGTGGAAGGAACCAATGATCCAAGAGCCAAAAATCTTTCATTCATTTTTTCCCCTTGCCTTCTCTCAGACAATACATGATTTGTGTCAGTTTCATCCACTTCTGGCCTCCATAGTCCATCTCTTCTGTTATTATCTTCTCTAGGCTCAAGCGAGCAATCACCATGCATTTGAGCAACTTGAAAGAGTACCTTCTTTACTAATCTCTGTGGAGTTCCAGTACCGGGCATCTGAACACCCACCGGTCCTTGCTTCCATCTAACAAAGCTGGATTCTTTATTACAGTTCTGAAAATATGGTCCCAAAATCAACTGGTGTGAGCTCTTCAAAAGGGTTGAAAGAAAACTTTGATAGTGCACATCACTGTTTCGTATATCCAATGAGTTCAGTTTCATCCGGTTGCACTCTTGAAGGTCGAGCAAACAACCATTATTTACCTTCTCCCCATTTGAAAAGGGGACCGCCTTTTCAGGATTTACATAGGTTTGAGATATACAATCGCTGGAATTCATGGAATTATGGACACAGTTACTGATTTCATCGTCCACAAATTGGCAGCTATGTACTTGAACAAGCCCTCTATTTAAGCCTTCAACCATAAATGATTCCTCTGCCTGGTTATTGGGCACAAAACCATTCGAACTGTTATCGGGAGAACAAATTTGACCTACTTCACATTCTACAACCGGATTAAGATTGGCATCAAGGAGATTATCGTTAAGTTTGGCACAAAGACGGTCCTTGTCATCTCCTGCATTTCCTGAGATGTAATCAGATATCTTGGAAACAACTGGGCAGGGAATTTCCAAGAATGAATTCATGTGCTGAATGAGATTGGGGTCCTCCAAAACCTTCAGAAGACAAATTACAACAGAGTAAACATGACCCATAATTACAATGAAATGTACTAAAGCAATCTCCACAAGATTGAACTTAAGCGGGAATCTGACACAAACTTACCAGCTCAGTTACCCCCAGCTCGACCACACCGCCTAAAAATGGAAAGCATACCACAGTCTGAAAGTTGAAAACAGGATATATCATAAATGACATAGTTCTCGATAGAAATGGTACACATGACAAAAAGGCAATAATGTCATGGTTTTAAGGTTTCCATATCCAAATGTGCAAACTTCTGTTATGCATTTGGCAGATGATAGTGGAGAAACTTAAAGCCCAGAACCCAGACATTGAGCTGGGAATAGGATTACATAGTAATAAGAAAACCAAAAAAATTTTATGCAAGTTTTCTGCTTCGAGATAACTGGTCTACATGGTAGGAACTGCAGCCTTAGAGTTATTGTGATGGTAATGTAATTACGCTTTGATGACTTTTTGTCATTTATTATTCGAGGGGAGGGATTCAAATATCTAATGGGCCCTTAATTGCAAGCTAGGAGTTTAGGTTTGGACTTGCTGAGTTTTGGTTAATCTTTGTATATTCCATTCAGGCATTTTTGTAAAAATTCAATATAAATAGTTTTTAGAGACATTTCAGAGCAATATACAGTTTTGAGTCAAAAATAAAAAATAGTACCTGAATGGATGCACTCTGAGGAAGACGGTTGGTGCAAGTCCAATTGTGAACAGAAGCCAAGCGGAAAATTAGTATTCAGTTTTTGTGATCATTTTGAGTGTGCAAGCCATACCATGAGAGAGAGAGAGATTTTTAGTAAGATTTGAATTAGTTATCAACCAAGAAATACCTGCTTACCTTAGCTAGCAGAGAGCGACTGAATACTTTGCTATCTGCATAGTGAGCATTGCATAGCCAGGTTGGTTGACCTTTTGCTAATGTCCTTCCTGGCAACCTGAAGAACAGTACCGAAGAAATTTCATCTCTTAAATTATTAAAATGACATAACCTTGATAGATATCCAGAAGCAACAACCTGGTGATGCTTAACAATGTTCAATTTCAGGACACGCGGTTGGCATAATTAAAGCTACAGTCCAAATAAAATAAATGCACTACAGCTCAGTAGTAATAAGGTCTCAGGGTCCCAGCATGACAGGTTGGAAGATTTATTATCACGTGCAAACATCAGAGGGTAGACAAAATAGTTTCTGAATCCAGTTCTAATTAAAGGGGTAAATTGTAAGTCCTATCGCTTTCATCTAATGACCATTTACAGTGCCCTACCATCATGGTGTTAGGGGACCTCTTCACCAGAATTACATTTTCTTTGGGCAAAATGATAGGAGTTCTGCTCCATGCAACGTACCATGGTGCATGATGATTGATCATTGACAACCAGAAATTCCATAATGTCACTGATGGGAGGACGGCCGGCCATGTTAAAGATTTCAAAAAGGACTGAATTCAGAACAATTGAGAAAAGAAAAATTACCCTTGGCCAATATTGAATACAAATGACATGCAAACCAAGTAATACCACTCGGTATCTGTGAGATCTTCGGGGGACAATGCAGCTGAAGGCCTTTTAGCTTGGGGGTTGGTTTCGCCGGCTGAGAGAGACTTGTAAAGTTCTCTCAGTTGCTCACTCCTCTGCAATCCCAGTTGGTCGGCATTGAATTCTATGGCTTGAACTGTTTTCCTCGTCTTAATATCTCCATTGTAGTACCCATCGCCCCATTCCAGTGCCCTAAGATATAGCAATTGCAATCAGTAAAAAATATTTGGGCATGAGAGGCTGCAATGCTGCATATAGCAAGAAACTCTGTTGTATTGTTCCAATAATTTTACTTTCAAAGAATGAATCATCAGATCATCAAAGCAAAACCAAATGGGAATTTCCAAAAGATTTAAATAGTAAAACAATTAACAAAGAAGACAATGCAAGGATATGAAGGGTCCCATGAAGCTCGGTTGCCACTTGCCACAGATCAGAATCTGATGTGGGTTTCACGACTTTTCAATTGTGCAGTTAGAAAATTAATATATTATACCAGATTCCATAGAAGAGCAGAAGTTTTCACTAGAAAGTCAACAAAACATTGAACAAAAAATTTATCTCAAAGTAGCCCCAAAACTTTTTCTTAAATTCTACCTATTTTATACGAAATTACTAATCTCCAAATAAATTTAAGCAGACCTAGTTACAGATAATTTAGAAACCAGAATCCACCCCCTCTTTCAAAAAAACAGTATCTAAAAATTCTGAAGAAAATTTTTCTGAACGAAGAAAACGAAGGTAGATTAATAGAGCAGAGATGGAATGTTCAATACCCTGGTTGTCTGGATGAAATGGACCAGAAGATTGCATAGCTCCACTGAATGCTTCTAACAACAACAGAAAGCTGCTTCCTTAGGTTTTCTGGGACTCCCTCTTGGTTTTGTTGCTCGGTAGCCATTTAATACCGGTCTAGAGTTCAACTCTCTGTCTCTCTGTCTCTGTGTGTGTGTGTGTGTGTGTGTGTGTGTGGAATCGTGTAAAACCTCACCACTTCATAAGATCCCAGAACCCTAAGATACAATTTTTTTTTGGAACTAACAGAACCAAGGAATCAAGAAAAGCACATATTTGACTTGAATTCTTGATTCTTAGGAAAGCGTTCCTGATTTTACTAAACTTTTCTTGGTTTTCTGGACCAACCAACCAGAGCTCAAAACAAAACCAATTCGGTCTTGCCTTCTGAGTTTCAGAATGCTATAGTTACAGCCCAGACCCAGAGTGACCAAAATAAATAGGGTGTTTCTGGTTAGCTATTTCTGACTTCCGAAGATAGAGAAGCAAACAAGGGAAAGAGATGCTCATATGTTCACTCAACCACTTGGTCATATTGTTTCAAGGCAATCCCTGAGCTAGTATTAAACTGGTAATAAATAATTTCCTGGTGAGTACAGAATCAGAACACTCATTCTGTGAATATATATACACATACACACACACACACATATATATATATTAATTAATCTAGTAAACGGGTAGTAAGATTTTCACTTATCATGTCAAATAAATCCGAGAGAGGATCTAGAGTGGGGAGCAGAGTTTCAGTTGTTCTGAAGCTGTTGAGAGCAAAAAAACCCATACCATCCTATTTTCTTTAGTATCGAAAAAATACCCAATAAAGATCTGATTTTTTGGCTCAGAAATCATAAGCCCTTGGGCCTACGAAGAAGCTAGAGACATCATCATTTTGTGTGAAGGTGGGCATGGTAATTTTATTTCCACCAGGAAAAAAAAAAAAGACAGAATCTATCCCAAGTACTGGGTTTTATTCTTGAATGGAAACAACAAAGATTTTCATGATATCCTCAACTTTCCCTTACAATAATAATTGAAAGGATAATTATAACCAAATAGGATGGAAACATTTATTTTCATCCCATCATAAATTAAATTAGGTGATGCTAATTATATCCACTAAATAAGAATAAATTACATTCATGCTACTATTAATGTTCATTTGATTTGCATTAAGTCTATATTCAAAAGTTAATTTGCATTTCATTGACCTTAAACATAAGTTGTGGACTGTTTCTCTATTTGGTAGTGTTTTAATCCAGACTTCTGTTACAGACAAAGACATGAGAGAGAGTGTATTGAAGCAGTTACTTTTCAAAAATAATGGGGAAAAACCAAGAATAATTATTATGTCCATAATTATTATTTGCCCATTATAATAATTATATTTATAATGGAAATTAATAACCCCATTAGGTAATAAATAATAAAATATTTATATTTTATTCTGTTTATTGCTTTTTCCACACCCTTTCTATTCAGAATCATTGCAGGCCGAGAGTGGAGTGGAAGAAATAAATGTAATAAAAGTGCTAATATGACAAAGGGTAAAGAGGTTCATTTTCCAAGTTTGCCCATTGAGCAGCCCTACTAATTATTATCTTAATACATTTCATGCCTATTGATGCTGCACTTTTTGGCCCACGTGAGATCCAAGCTCGGCTCCCTGCGAAACACTCGAAACAGAAGATCAGAGGACCACCGGGTTGGCTCCGGCGGTAGCCGCTCCGATGCTTAAGTCAATAAATTGAATTGAAAGACTTGTAATCAAAGCCAAATAATGAGCATGAAAATAAAGCGTACCTTTAGGGTTGAATTTATAGGCAATGGATCTCCTAAGTTGATTAGGATTTGGAGCCATGAAAGTAGGGATTTGAGCATCGGAGATAGTAGTTACCTTGTAGAATATTGCATCAAATAGAGATAACCATGAGTGGTGGTTTCCTTGTAAAAGACTGTTTCCTTATTCTCTGCTCGGCATATATTAAGGCGGTGATGAGCTTTGAATAGCAGTGTGTTACACCGAAGGTCTGTGTTCGGACCTGTAAGCTTTGCAGATAAGTAGATCTTCTCTAGAGATACGTGCTCGGCCTCTGTAGGTCTGCTCTGAAAGGCCGAGCACAAGCTGAAAGGCTGAGCACGAGCTGAATGGCCGAGCACTAGCTGAAAGGCCGAGCACGAGCTGAATGGCCGATCATGAACTGTATGGCCGAGAATGAGCTGAATGGGTCGTGAACCGATCTTGCGGTTGCACGTGTCATGCAGTGGTTGGTGTGTCACATAGTGGTATATCAGTTACTCCCCCCCCAAGCCTTAGTTGGAGCTCGGGGGATAACTAAGTTGATTAAGAGTGCCCGAAAAGTCACGCGTTCTGTCGTCTCGTTTTCCTAGACGTCCGTTGGTACATCATTTATTGCGCAGCCGGTTTTTGGGTTTCTCGAATCATTATTGCTGTGATACTGTCGTGGCGGTTCGCCTGGGTAGCCATTACTCTCCGAATGTATATAAAAGGGGGAAGGAGCCTTGTACGACTCTTTTTACCATCTTCGATTTTGCAAAGCGAGATATACATCCGTCATTGTCGAACCAGCAAGCTACCTTGTGAAGAATCCCATCCATCCGAAGTCCCTTACTTTGATTCAGGTTCGGTTTTAGTGTTTTCGTTCATCTTTTCATTTTCTCTTCTTCTCCTTTTGGTTATTTTGAAATGTCGACTTCTTCGGCATCTTCTGATGTTGGTAATGGGTCGGGGAGCCTTCCGGAAGCTCCTTCTTTGTCACAAACCCTAATTAGGGGTAGCACTTCCTCGGGGACTGAATCGGAGGAGACTCACTCTAGTCCCTCAGTTAGAATAGTCGATGCCTTCTCGGAGTCTAGGGATAGAGAGGGTGAGGTCTCAGGTCGGTCTTCCCAGGTAGAGAGTGCTGTGACGTCCTCTTGGTTGGAGGTTATTAGGGAGAAGTATGAGATTCCTCCAAATGTCACCCTTAGGGCCCCTGATGACTTCGACTACCCTTGGGAAGTTCAGGATGGGGAAATTTGTGTTTATACCGCTTGGTTTGAGATGGGGTTACGCCTTCCTTTCCCTAGACTGCTTAGGGATTTTTTCTGTTGGTTCAATCTCTGCCCGGCCGATCTGCTTTTGAACAGTTGGAGGCACCTGTTAGGGTTTATGGCCCTAGGTCGCCTGAATGATGTTGAGGTCTCCTTAGACTTGATCCGTAGTAAAATGGATCTTAAATATAGGAAGGCGGAGGGCCTCTACTACATGTCGTTTGACAAGGGCTTCCGGCCTTTGACTTTCGTGCCGTCCTCCAATAAATTTTGGAAGGATCGGTTCTTTTTTGTTGGTGGAAAATGGGAGGTGACCGACCCTGAGGACCAGTTCTCCACGTTCCCCCGGAGCACGGGGTTTATGGGTGAGACACCCTTTTCTTCTGTAATTTCGCTTTGTGCCTGTCCTTTGTGTATCTGACTGACCTTTGTTCAAAACTCTTTCATGTAGCCAAGAGCGTCAAGAAGAGGCCGCAATTTACCCCTGTTTTGAAGGATCAGTACAAGAGACTCCTCCAGACTTCAAACCGGGATTACCGAGCCATCCTTCATTCAGGCCCTACAATGCCTCCCAAGGATAAGGGTGTTGTTGACGACGTCCTCAAATCCCTCGCTGGCAAATGGGGGTCATCAAAGAAGAAGAGGGTGGCTAGCCAGCCCCCTCCTACTGCGTCTTCTTCGAAGAAGACGAGGACGACCGACCCTTCCCCGTCTGTGCCTCCCAAGAAGGGGGCGGTCTCCTCTGCTTCTCCCTCTTCCCGACCTCCTCTGAGGGGAGTTGTGATCAGGGAGCCCTCCTCTGCCCCTCAAAAGGGGGTGGTGATCGGGGAACCCTCTTCTGCCCCTCAGAGGGGTACGGCGGCTCTTCGGCCTGTCCCCTCTTCGGCCCAAAAATCTCAACAGAGGGGTAAGGCGAAGGTCGGTACCGACATGCCTGATGGATACAAGGCCGTCCATCAGGCCATTGAAGATTTCTGGGCTGAGGCCCCTTGTACTGACATCCCTTCCTGCAGCACCAGGAAGGGTACTGAGAAGACTGTGGCCGGTGCCATGAGGGCTCATCTGAAGGTAACGACCGACCTTTCTGCTTTTGTGCTCTTCTTCCTTTTCCTTTTTACTGATACGTCTTCTTATTTTTGCAGACCCTCCATAGCTTGGCTGCTTTAATGGAGGCCACGGTGGATCTCCAGGCTGTGGAGAGGTTGGAGGAGGAGCTGGATGAAGCCAGGCTTCAGCTCGGTACGGCTCAATCTCAAGCCACCACAGCCGAGGACGAGCTGAAGGAGGCGAGGAATTGCTTCTCAATTATGGAATCCGAAAGGGATTCTATTAAACTTGAGAGGGATTCTTTGCGATCTGAACGAGACTCCCTTCTTCAGGACCTGTCCAAACTGAAGGAGGAGAACAGTGCTCTTCAGTCTTCACTTGTTCAGAAGGTTGATGAGGCCAAGGTTGAGACCGAGGCCAGGTTGAAGACCGAGCTTCAGAAGATGGGTGATACTATTGCGCAGCTCGGTTACGACAACCTCAAGTCCAAGCTTCTTGCCAAGTACCCGGATATTGACCTGTCTGGGATTGACGATGATGACGAGGACGAGGATGGTGATCAGGACGATGGATCTGCAAGCCCCTTAGTTTAGGGAAAACTTTTGTAGTCCTGTTTCATCTTTTTGTAACCGAGCTCAAATATTAATGAAAACATCTTCTCTTCAATTTTTGTCTCTATCTTTCTTTGATTGTTGGTGATCCTTGAGTTCTGTTCTAAATATGTATCAATGTTTTGTTTTGTATGAACGGACTTCGGCCTTTGAGGCTTGTATTATGACATAAGTAAACCTGCTCTGAACCCAGAGTATCGTTTTTACCGACCATGGGTTGTCTCCAGAACTTACTTATGGCAATCCCGAAGTAATGTGTAGTAATAACCAACTTGTGCCGAACTCTTGGTATTGGAGGGATTTTGTTTTTTAAGATGGACCAGACCTGAAAGGTCTGTATATTGAGATGGACCAGACCTGAGAGGTCTGTACATTGAGATGGACCAGACTTATAGTCTGTGCATTTGAGATGGACCAGACCTGAGAGGTCTGTACATTGAGATGGACCAGACCTGAGCCTGTGCATTAAGATGGACCAGACTTATAGTCTGTGCATTTGAGATGGACCAGACCTGAGAGGTCTGTACATTGAGATGGACCAGACTTATAGTCTGTGCATTTGAGATGGACCAGACCTGAGAGGTCTGTACATTGAGATGGACCAGACCTGAGCCTGTGCATTAAGATGGACCAGACCTGAGCCTGTGCATTAAGATGGACCAGACTTATAGTCTGTACATTTGAGATGGACCAGACCTGAGAGGTCTGTACATTGAGATGGACCAGACCTGAGCCTGTGCATTGAGATGGACCAGACCTGAGCCTGTGCATTAAGATGGACCAGACTTATAGTCTGTGCATTTGAGATGTTTCACAAAAGATGTTGAAATAAAAAGAAAGTACTTTATTGATAATATTTTCGCAAATGTTCCATGTTCCAAGGCCTGGGAACAGGTTTCCCATCCATGCTTTCCAACCAATAAGTGGTCTGTCTAACCGTTTTGATAATTCTGTAGGGACCCTCCCAGTTCGGTGATAGCTTCCCCATGGTGGGGTCCTTGGTGTTCTGGAAAACCCTTCTTAGGACGAGGTCCCCAACTTGGAAATTGGTAGGTTTGAGGCCAATTTTTGAGCGGTTAACCATCCTGCGCTGATATGCTTCCATTCTGATTACGGCCTGCTCTCTTTTTTCTTCGAGCAAATCCAAATTTTCTGCTAGTTGTTGGTCATTGGTCTCTTTGTTGAATGCCTCAGCCCTTAAGGTCGGCATGCCGACCTCAACAGGGATTACTGCCTCAGTTCCGTAGGCTAGGGAGAAGGGAGTTTCCGATGTTGGAGTTCTCCTGGTTGTCCGGTAGGCCCAGAGTGCCCCAGGGAGTTCCTCGACCCATCTCCCTTTAGCTTCCTCTAATCTTTTCTTGAGAGCGTCGAGGATAGTTCGGTTGGTGACCTCGGCCTGCCCGTTGGCCTGAGGATGACCAGGGGAGGAGAAGTGCTGTTTGATGTTTAGGTCCTGGCAGAATTTCTTGAATATTTTCCCAGTGAACTGCGTGCCATTATCTGAGACGATCACATGAGGTATGCCGAACCTGCAGACTATATTTCTCCAAGTAAAACTCTTTATCTCTTTTTCAGTGATGCGAGTCAGTGGTTCTGCTTCGGCCCATTTTGAAAAGTAGTCAACAGCCACCAGTAGGTATCTCCTGTTCGGCTTGGCTTTAGGTAATGGTCCTATGATGTCCATCCCCCACTGTGCAAAGGGCCATGGGCTAGTAATGGGGATGAGCTCATGTTGCGGCTGATGCTGGTAAGGGGCGAACCTCTGGCATTTCTCACACTTTCGAGTATATTCCTTTGCTTCCTTCAGCATCCCAGGCCAGTAGTAGCCTTGGGTTAGAGCTCGGTGGGCTATGGTTCTCCCCCCATTGTGATTTCCACAGATTCCTTCATGGATTTCTGCCAAGACATATTGAGACTCTTCAGGTGCTAGGCATTTTAACAATGGCTGAGTGTAAGACCTTCGGTAGAGTTTTCCGTTAAGGACAAGGTACCGAGCTGCTCTGATGCGGATTCTTTTTGCCTTATTTCTGTCCTCTGGGAGGAGTCCCTCCTCCAGGTATTGGAGTATAGGAGTCATCCAGTTCTGAGGCTGCTCCGTGATTTGGGCGACCTGGATCTCCTCGGTGCTAGGCCTTGGCTGGTGAGAGAACTTAATCGTTGACTCCACCCCCGTTTTCATGTGAGATGCCATGTTTGCTAAGGCATCGGCTCGGCTGTTATGCCCTCTTTCTATTTTTTGGATTGAGAATGCTCGGAAGGAATGTTTTAGTAAGTTGACTAGTTCCGAATATCGGAGCATTCTTTCATCCTTGATGGCATATTCTCCTTGAACCTGGCTAACCACCAGTTGGGAGTCGGAAAATACCTCGAGGCTCTGTACCTCGCACTCCTGAGCTAGCTTCATTCCTAAGATAAGGGCCTCATATTCCGCTTCGTTGTTGGAGGCTCTGAACCCCAAGCTAATTGCCCTTTCGGTTGTAAGTCCATCAGGAGAGTGTAGTACTAGCCCTGCTCCGGCACCTCGGTCAGTGGATGATCCATCAGCATACAACTTCCAAGTCCCCACCTCGTCTGAGACTTGAGCTTTGCCTAGCAGCGCGGGAGTGAATTCTGCGACGAAGTCTGCCAAGGCTTGCCCTTTAATTGAGACTCGTGGAATGTAGGACAAATCGAACTCCCCCAGTTCCACTGACCACTTGACCAACCGTCCTGATACTTCTGGTTTTCTTAGGACTGCTTTCAGTGGGTAGGCAGTCGGAATTTCTATGGGATGTGCTTGGAAGTATGGTCTCAGCTTCCGTGCAGAAACTATGAGAGCAAGGGCTAGCTTCTCAATTTCGGGGTACCTCTTTTCTGTGTCTAGTAATGCCTTGCTGACATAGAAGATGGGCCTCTGCACGCTCCTGTCCTGCCTAACCAGTACCGAACTGACAGCGTTCTCAGAGACTGCGAGATAGAGGAGCAGCCTTTCTCCTTGGATTGGTTTTGATAAGAGCTCGGGCGAAGCCAAGTATCTTTTGAGTTCCTGAAAGGATTTTTCACACTCGTCAGTCCATTGCAAAGATTTGTTACCTTTCAGAGCCTTGAAGAAGGGTAGACACCGATCCGTGGATTTGGAGATGAATCTGCTGAGAGCTGCTATCCGGCCGTTCAGAGCTTGAATGTCCTTTCGGGCCTTTGGGGATTTCAGTCCGATCAGAGCCCCGATCTGAGTCGGGTCTGCTTCTATACCTCTTTGAGAGACTATGTACCCAAGGAACTTCCCTTTTGTTACACCAAAGGTGCACTTTGAGGGATTGAGCTTCATTTTATATTGTCTGAGGATGTCGAAGGTTTGTGCTAGGTGTTGGAGATGACTGCTCTTCCTTAGGCTCTTGACCAGCATATCGTCGATATAAACTTCCATAGTGCTGCCGATCAAGGAGCCGAACATCTTATTAACAAGACGTTGGTAGGTAGCTCCAGCATTCTTTAGTCCGAACGGCATCACTTTGTAGCAATAGAGACCTCGTTCGGTGATGAATGAAGTCTTCTCTTGATCGGGAGGATGCATCTGTATTTGATTGTACCCAGAATAAGCATCCATGAAGCTCATGAGCTCGTGCCCTGCAGTTGCATCGACTAACTGATCTATTCGTGGAAGAGGGAAGCTATCCTTTGGGCATGCTTTGTTGAGATCTGTGTAGTCGACACAGACTCTCCATTTACCATTCTTCTTCTTGACCAGAACAGTGTTGGCCAACCAATCAGGGTAAGATACCTCTCGTATCATGTTGGCGTTGAGCAACCTTTGAACCTCGTCGTTGATGACCTGATGCCGTTCTGGAGCGAGAGGCCTTCTCTTTTGTCTCACTGGTGGATGGTCTGGATCCACCATTAGTCTGTGCGTGATCAGGTCGGGATCTATCCCTTCCATGTCGCTTGTCTCCCAGGCAAATACGGAGAGGTTTTTCTTCAAAAACTTGACCAGCTCATCCTGCTCGGTATGTGTCAGGTCGGGACCTATCTGTAGGTAACGTCCCTGATCCTCTGAGCTGACCAGGACTTTAATAGGCTCCCCTATAGGCTTGGCTCTGCTATCCCTTCCTCTGGGGCTCAATGGTTCTTCAATTTTGGAGGGACAGTCTTCTGCCTCGTGACAGCAAGGGTAGATTGCATCCTTGCACACACGGGCGTGCAGTAATTGCTATTTGGGGGCCTTAGCTTTGAGTGCGAGGGCGTGGCACTCTCGGGAGGTCGGTTGGCATCCTCTGATGGAATAGACTGTCTGATTGTGAATGTATTTTAAGCATTGGTGGAGGGTTGAGGTGACCGCTCCCATCTCATGTAGCCAGGGCCTTCCAACTATGACGTTGTAGGGAGATTTGGCTTTTATGACCATGTACTCGGCTATCGTGGTCTTCTGTCCGTCCCCTTCACCCGCAGTGGTGGCCAGATCGACCCTTCCTAGTGGAGTGTTAGTGTTTCCATCAAAGCCTGTCATGATTATGCTCGTGGGCTTAATGGTATTGGGATCGAGCTTCATATGCTTGAAAGGGTCGTAGAACAGTACATTGGTCGAACAGCCAGTGTCGACGAGAACTCTCCGGATATCGAAGTTGGCGACCTTAAGGGAGATAACCAGGGCGTCGCTGTGAGGACAATGAACTCCCCTAAGGTCGTGATCCGTAAATTGGATTTCCGGCAAGGGCTTTAACCTTTTCTCCAAGTTAGCGACCTGCATGATGTTGGGAGCGGACCTGGCCTCCCGAGCATATCGTTTTCTTGACCTGTTAGAGGTGCCTGTTGCAGGGGAATCTGCATGTAAGACATAGATCACCTGATTGTTCTGTGGGGGTTCGTTCCTGCCTCCTTTCTGCTCCTGCCTCTGGTCGGTTTTTCTCTGCTGGGGTCGTTCGTCACGGGGGTTCTGTCCTCCGTCCTGCTTGACGAACTCCTGCAGCCTTCCTCTCCTTATTAGCTGCTCAATCTCATGCTTGAGAGCTTTGCAGGTATTGGTTGTGTGCCCTCGGTCTTTGTGAAAGTCACAATATTTGGTCTGATCTCGATAGCTGGGGTCTCCTTTCAAAGGCTCCGGCCATCTCATATTTTCTCGAGATCTTACTTGCTTCAATATGTTGTACGGAGAGGCGTTTAGAGGAGTGAAGTGGTTGAATTCCCTTAGTCCAGAATTGAAGGAGGTTCTGGGGGCCCCCCTTTTTTCTGGGCTCCTGACTCTCTTCCTGGCCGAGCTGGTGTCCTTCTTTTGACTATCTTTCTTGTGATCGTCTTTCTGAGCTTGTTCTTTGACCTTTCTAGAGGTGTCCCTGGCCTCTTCCAGGTTGATGTACTTCCTTGCACGGTCCATGAGTGCTGCCATGTCCGCTGGGGGACTTTTGGTCAGGGAGTCTCTAAACCCTCCTTGAGCAAGTCCAGCGGCTAGAGCAGCCACTAGGAAACCGGGGCTGCAATCTGTTACCTCAGTGAGCTCGGCGTTAAAACGTGCTATATACCCCCTCAGCGATTCTTCCCTCGTTTGCTTTATGTTCAGAAGGAATTCCGGACCCTTTCTTAGCCTCCTGCTAGTCATGAATCTGTCCAAGAACCTTCTGCCGAGCTCATAAAAGCTAGATACTGAGTTCGGCGGGAGGTGGTGGAACCACTTTAGTGCGGTACCATTGAGGCTGGTTACGAACGTTCTGCATAAGAAGGCATCAGAAGCGCCGTGCAAAGCCATGGTGTGCTGGTAGTGGGAGAGGTGGTCCCCCGGGTCCCCGGTCCCATCATAAGGGGTGAATTTGGGGACGATAAATTTCTTGGGTCTTTCCTCGGCCATGACAGCATTGGTGAACGGGGTGGCCGACCTCCCGAGCAATCTGGCCAGCTCGTCCTGTTCTGGATACTGGGCACCCCTTATGATAGCAGTACGGTCTATTGATTCAGCAACTTCCTCGGCTCTTACTGACCCTCTTGGTAAAACGGGTTGCTGCGAGGCAGGTCTCACGGCCTCAGGGCCTATATGGGTAGGCTGATCTTGGCCCGCTACCGGGGGGTTATTCTGATTCTCTGGTACTGGTGGTACAGGAACTACTCGAGGAGGTGATCCTTGTGGAACGTAGTTTACTCCCGGGGCCCCTAGGATGGGGGGTCGGGTAGTACTTCGATAATGGACCTCTGGGACAAAGGCGGGAATCCCTCGACCGGCTGCCGACGACGGCTGGGGGTCTATATGAACACCGGCGGCCGCAGGAGGCTGCTGCTGTTGAGTGGCAACGGGTGGATTTTGAGGATTGGTTTCATGATTCTGGGTGAACATTGCCAGGGTCCTGGTCATGGTCAAAAGCTGTTCCCGTAGCAACTGGTTCTGCCGCCTAGTTTCGATTAGTTCTTCCTGTGCAGGGTTATTCACTCGCCCTCTTCCTCGTCCAGCAGTTGGTTGAGGATGAGGGTTTTGAGTGTTATTCCTGGGTCGCAAGTTGGGAGCCATAATCCCTCTGATAGACGAAAGATGAGCTTAGATTGAGTAGAGCACTTGGTGATTGTCGCGTTCCCACAGACGGCGCCAAACTGATGCTGCACTTTTTGGCCCACGTGAGATCCAAGCTCGGCTCCCTGCGAAACACTCGAAACAGAAGATCAGAGGACCACCGGGTTGGCTCCGGCGGTAGCCGCTCCGATGCTTAAGTCAATAAATTGAATTGAAAGACTTGTAATCAAAGCCAAATAATGAGCATGAAAATAAAGCGTACCTTTAGGGTTGAATTTATAGGCAATGGATCTCCTAAGTTGATTAGGATTTGGAGCCATGAAAGTAGGGATTTGAGCATCGGAGATAGTAGTTACCTTGTAGAATATTGCATCAAATAGAGATAACCATGAGTGGTGGTTTCCTTGTAAAAGACTGTTTCCTTATTCTCTGCTCGGCATATATTAAGGCGGTGATGAGCTTTGAATAGCAGTGTGTTACACCGAAGGTCTGTGTTCGGACCTGTAAGCTTTGCAGATAAGTAGATCTTCTCTAGAGATACGTGCTCGGCCTCTGTAGGTCTGCTCTGAAAGGCCGAGCACAAGCTGAAAGGCTGAGCACGAGCTGAATGGCCGAGCACTAGCTGAAAGGCCGAACACGAGCTGAATGGCCGATCATGAACTGTATGGCCGAGAATGAGCTGAATGGGTCGTGAACCGATCTTGCGGTTGCACGTGTCATGCAGTGGTTGGTGTGTCACATAGTGGTATATCACCTATATATATATATATATTTAATCATCAATTGTTTTTGGTAGCTCTTGATGGAGTCATCTTCATATTAATGGACTTGCCAACAAACGATTTGAAAATTGATGAGTGACCAGTGCCGAGTCTCTTTTTTCCTTGACAATATTTTGGAAGATGTGTGAATTTTGATCCACATATATGGAGGACTGTATCTGGGTTGAATTAATGTTAATATATATGGTCCATTAAAATGGACAGTGATGAACTTTCCACCTAACGCTCTAAATTAATTGACAAATAAATCACTCAAATCAAGTAGTTATACACATGATTGATATGTGTATTTAACTTGCGCACGTAATTTGAATGCACCAATTATATTATAAGTATTGATCATTCATGGCTAATCCTAGCACTCTTTTATGGTCTATATATATATAAACAGTCGAAAGTATTAATACAAAAAATAAGATATGAATCTTAGTCTAAGTTTGTCGACAAATTCTTTATTTCAAATAGGATGGAAAAATTATGAAATAAGTAATTCTTTAGTTTAAAATGGTATTAGAATTTTTTGTAACTATTAAGTTGAACATTATAGGTATTTTTTTTTTATGAAATATTGTTGAAAAATTGAATATAAAATATATTTTTTGTCAACAATTTTTAATTAACAAAAGTATAAAAATAATTAATAATTAATAAATTTTTTATCTTCTATATTTAGTAATTATAAGAGAGTTGATCGTAAAGTAACTGACTAGAAGGGAAGGTGTATACGATCCCTTTATTATACGAAAATGCATTAAGAATTTTTATTTTGAAAAAAAAATTACAGGAACTATTACTTTTCAAAATCTTTAAGAAAACCTCATGAAGAGGGGATTATTTTCTAGTTGGTTATCAAAGAATAATGTTTTAATGTTCATGTTTTTGTATTCATCTTGTGCTTATTTTCTTACATGAGATGAGATTCGCTAATATATCATATGATGATGAATCTTACATCATATGACAGGATAAGTGTGTGTTTAATTCAATTTAATAAATTTTAAAACGGACATTTTTAAAATTAAAATAATTTCTTTTAATAATTTAGGTGTTTGATTTATTTTGTGAATTACATTTTTTAAAACGGTAATAACATAAGGATTTTGATTAAGTTATTAAATTTTTTTTTAAAAATTATATATTTTTTATTACTCATTTAAACAAATTATAAATTTTAAACAAATACACAAAGATATAAATATTAAAATATATTTTTTTAAATAAAATATTAAAAATAATAATATTAGACTTACTTGAAACACGTGAAAGTGGCACATAAGCCTCCTCCTCGCACTAGTATGCAGCCTATGCTCATGGAGGACCCATGTCTACGAAATAAACGGGGACCGAAATGTCAGAGAGAGACGTTACTGAGGCTACTTTTGGTATTTTAATTTAATTTTTAAAACCTGCCAGCTCACGGCCTAGCAGTCCTCCTGATATGTAGCCGAGTCGTAGCTGAGTATATTTATTTAAAATATTTAACCAAAAAAAATGGCGGGACCCACTCACACAAATATTAAATATTTGATGTTTTTAAATATTTTAGAACCCTAGTTAGGATACTGGGGCTACTTACCAGTCAAACCGTTATCTATCGAACAGGCCGGCGGCGGATGGGCTGTTACATTTGTTACGCAGAGTAATATTGATAGGATATGTATTTGTGGATATCATATATATATATATATATATATTTATAAGAGTGTAAGATTTGTATGATATTTATATGAGTCTTGTACTCAAACATATGTACACAATTTTTACACGTCTCATCATCCATGGTCTAACATCTAGAATGAATAATAAAATATCTATCGGAGTCCTCAACTTTTGGATGAAAATTTAATTTGATGTATTTGTAATCATTTTTAATGAGATGAATTAGACAAAATTATACTAATTTTGTTAAAATTTGGAGTTTAATCATCCTTACATATCTTAATTATATAAAATGAATAATGTTAGAGATTATGATTACTGGGATATATTCAACTTTTAGTTTATTAGACTTTTTTTTTTTACATAAATGCAATAAGGTGGGTGCTCCTTTTCAATCCTGATTCTGTGTGTGTGTGTATATATATATATTTTTTTTTTTGCTTTTTGTTCCGTTTTGTTTTAAACCCAAATTTTTTGAGATAAATTAAATTTTTTTGTAAAATAAATTTAAAATTTATTATAAAAAATAACCAATACAAAAAAATAATATGAGTTTAGTATAATAAATCTTAAAACTCATTTTATATAGTATGATTTCTTGATAAAAATAATATACTTATATATATATATAAATGGGATGAGGTCGCTATTCCTGAAATCTATCCCTAACTCGAAAGAGTTTTTAAAAACTTACTTTGTTTTTTCTTAATTTTGTTTATAAATATTTTATACTAACTTTTAATAAAACAAGATTAAAGATAGAACTAGTCAAATTATTATTTTTATAATTTTAAGCATCCACTCATAACACGTGAATGCTCCATCAGTCATGTGTCGAGTCTATGGGTTATTCAAAATCCGACAAAAACAATCATCTTCTTGTCATATCATAAGTTAAAAGTCGTAAATTGATAATTAAGTTGGAACCAATCAAATTGTAAAAAGAAGAGCCAAAATTGCTTTTCATTGTGTAATGACAAGCACCATGCTTTTTGTTTGCATGACGACGGTCATCCTCTCTCTGTCTCAAAATGATAATCTTTTTTAGTTATTTTAATTTTTTTTAAAGTATTATTTTAAAATTATTTAAATTTTTTATATTACCTTTATTTAATTATAAATTATGTTCATATTAGATATAATAAAGGATAGTTTTAAAAATTTATAACTTAAAAATACGTTAATTTTTTAAATAAAATTTTTAAAATAAATAATAATAAAAGACTTTTAAAATAGAATGAATGAAGTAATAAGCTATAACAGTATGATCATATGCTAGCTTTTTCGTATTATTCCCATGACATCTCCCCATTAACATTAATATTATCAACTTGTGGTGTATAGCTAAAGAGAATATATATAGAACATGTCCAAACAATGTAGGGTTAAAGCAATGCACCAAAGTAAAGTAAATATTCCCAAAATGTGGAGATTAATTAAAGCTGACCTGAATAATCAAAGGTGACAGATCAGTGAAAGTGAAATGGGAACATTTCATTAACTTAATGGACCTATCAGCTACTTTAATCACTGTCATTAATCTTTATGATGTCCTTAACTGGTTAAATCCTGCATTCAATAATTAATGAAAATTACTGCATGCATGTTGGTTCTTACCTGTCCAATAATAGAAACAGATTTTAGACGGGTTGAAAACCGATCGGGTGTAACACTAGTACATACATACTATATCGATATTAATGGGGCCTAAGGGGATAATGCAGAGTTGTAGTGTGGTTTACGTGTCTAAAATTCTGATTTTTTTCCCTTTTTTTGTTATAATTTTTTTTTTTTAAAAAAAAAATAGGAGCTGTTCCCCTTCTAAAATGTTTCATATTTCTATAAAAAATTCGATCTAATTTTTATATATTTCTCCATAAATTTATGATATAAACCCACTCTCATCTTACAAAAGACTATTAGGTAATTACAACAAGATAAGGGAGTAAGTAATACAAAGTTTATAAACAAATTAGGACCAAATTTTTTACAAATTGATAACCAATTTTTTTTCACTGAGGAGTACTGAGATGGGTTTTCATTTGGTGATAATGGAGGTCTATTGTATGATTTATCATATCATTTATGGTGCGTGTGTATATATGAAAGCTTGTCGGGCTTTTTTGATAAGTGGTTTTGTCTGTATTTTATTATTTATTTATGAATTTTTTATTCAATCATGATTTACGATTTTATTTATCTTTTATTACTTATTTACAGATTTATCATTTATTTTTTATGAACCGCTTTATCAATTTTTTTATTACTTTTATACTAACTTATTTTTCATTTATTTACAAACTTGTCATAAACGACAGATTAATTCCGCACATAATACATGCATCCGACTACACACACACGAGAGAGACAGATTAATTCCACACATAATACATGCATCCGACTACACACACACACACGAGAGAGACAACAAAGAAGGAAGGATATGTGTTTAAATAGAAAAAATTGACAAAAAGAGTAGTGTAATTACAAAATAAATAAATAAAAAAAGTGTCATTTATAATTTTTAAAAAACTTATGAATGGGGATAGTGTTGACGACAAAAGGAGTTTGGATCTTGTGCAATAACAAAAGGAGTTCGGATAGGACAAAGTACAAACCTCTTTTGGCAAAGCTGTCAACGTAGTCTTTGGATGCATTGTATAGTTTCTAATAATTCGTGCTTTGTCACACTCACATTATATTAAAATAACTTCAATTTTTGGGGTGGCACTTAGAAAGTATGAACCTAATTTCAACTTAATTTACATATTAATTTAAAATTGGATCAACCTTATTGGATTTTGTACCAAACACAAGATGGCCCATTTATATACTGGCTGTTAGGTACAACCAATAAAGGTTATGCTAAATATATTTATATATTTTAAAACCTTTCAAGTTCGAATTTTTTTTTTTTATCGATTATTGATAGTTAGAGATTAAAACATGAATCTAATTGTCACGAAAATAAGAATTTAGTCAAGTACGTAAGTTAACTCAGAATATTCATAACTTGATTAAAAAAAAAAGGTACAAGCATGCATAATTTAAAAGATTAATAAGTTGTCAATTAAACACATTATTTTCAAATGATACTACTTATAAAACTATAGATTATTTAGTTGATGTTGGGCCAAAGTGGTTATGGGCCTTTTTGGTTGTACTTGTCCCGAAGTATGGTACCAAGGCGGGTTTTGGACAATATTCTTTCTTAATCCCGTTTTAGGAAAAAAAAATGTCTTCAAATTCATTTAAATCTCAAGATAAGCGATAGCAGTTCTTATCGAGATTTTTATTTATTTATTTTATTAAATTATTTATAATTAATATATTTTATAAAATAAAAAAAATACATGTAATAAAATAAAAAATAAACATGTTAAAAAAAATCAAAATGACATCATAATTTTTTTTTTCAAATACATTACTCTATTAAGTTTATATATACTTTTAATAAATGACTTAAAGATGTCATTATACTTCTAATCTCATTTTGTTAGAAATTGATTAACAATATTTCAAGAAACAGATTAAATCATCATCTCTACTTAGTTGTATGCAATATGACCATTACCTAAACAAGCATTGTTTTGAACTTTGTGACTTGCTTCATGGTGTATTTAAAATTTGGCAGTGTTTAATCTATTTGGATAGTCTATTATTGGTCGCCGATGTCAACACGTCAGCAATTTACAGTAAGCGTGACGAATTTAAAAAGTGACGCACGTGATGCTGTATTTATATTTTATGCCGTCCAACGGGGACACGAGCCACGTGACCACTGCCCCATTTTGTATAAAATCCTCTGTTTGGCCCCACCAGAATGTTGAATAGTGAATGTCCCTATCTGTTGTTAGGATATCTACACAATTCTTTTTCTTCCTAACATTTCTTTTTTTTATATTTATTTATAAATAATGAACAAATTTTTATTTTTATTTTTTTAATACAACTATTAATGCAAAGAATCAATTACTAGCGTCACCTTTAAGGTATTGACCTAGGTCTGAGGGCCAATTTTTTTTTTTTATTATTATAACTCTTGTTGGATTTGGTAATCACATTATTAAAATCCGTACAAAGTATTTAATTTGTTCAATCCACAACTTGCAATTGGTTTCATGTGACAAAATTTTATTTTTAATTAAAATTTGAAAAAATATTGTTTAAAAATATGTAAGAAACAATTTTATTTTTTAAAAGAAAAAAATAATTACGAGAAGTTATTTATAATTTGTTAGATAAAAATAAAAGTTTGATATTATTTTAAAATTTTTATAAAAGATCAGTATATTATAATATTTATTTTCAAATTTGATTAGATGTCTTAATTTAAAGTTCTTGAATAATAATGTATATAATGATTTCTTGTTTGAGTTTGGCTTTGGAGATCTCATGGCTTGTTGAAGTCACTTGGCCTAAAAACCCTAGAAAGGTCCTTATAATGGCTTATTGGAAGCCTATCATCTAGGGCTGTAAACGGATTGGATTTGGATCGGATCAGAGCCAATTCGAATCTGATCTGTTTAATAAAACATGCGATCTAATCCGATCCGTTAATTCGATGGATCATGCGAATGTTAATCCGTATTCGAATCCGTTAATAACCGAATATCCGATCCATTAATCCGGTCCGATTCGTTTAAAATTATAATATATATTTATATATAATATATTAATTATAATATAAATATATATATAAACAGACCGGATCAGATCAGTTTATATCATATCCAGTCCGTTTATATTTGGGATAATCGGATTCGAATCGGATCGGATCACAGATAACTATTTCTAAAACCATTTCCGAACTTAACAGATCGGATCGCGATCCGATCCATGTTGACAGCTCTCCTACTAGCACGAAACCACCAATAAGGTTTTAAGTGTGGCTTGCTCAAAGCCGATCAGCCTGAAACCTCTAGTAAGGTTATTAATTTGGCTTGCTCATGGCTCATCGATATGAAACCCCTGGTGAGGTTATGATTTATTTATTTATTTTTTTAATACAACCATTAGTGCAGAGAATCAATTACTAGCGTTACCTTTAAGGTGTTGACCTAGGAAAGAGGCCTATTTTTTTTATTTATAATTCTTGTTGGATTTGGTATTATTAGAATCCGGACAAAATATTTAATTTGTTCATTGCTCAAATGCGATTGGTTTGTTTAGAATATTAATTAGTTTGTTTATATATATATATATATATATAGAGAGAGAGAGAGAGAGAGAGAGAGAGAGAGAGAGAGAGAGAGAGAGAGAATGAAAAGTAGGTGGAGTGGCAAAATTTGCCATATCTGCTTTGTTTTGTCGTTGGGCTTTTGTTGTGTACTGCTCTTCGTTTGCGGAAAAGAATATTGTCCTTGAGGCCTGTGGCTGTTTAGTGATGGATCCCTTTTATAAGCAGGCTAGGCCTAGCAGAAGAGATGAGAGGCCCATCCCCATCCTGATTTAGTCACAGCTTTGCTTCACTGTTCTGCAACTCTGAGCTTGGTTCATGTAGAATCAGGCCCGGCTCCATGTAATTTAGGGCTTAAAAGGATAACTTAAATGATGTCCCTTTTTATTTTTTATTATATTAAATCATATATATTATAATATAAAAATTGTAAAATTGTCTAATATAAAAGATATAGATGTTTGAATAAAATTTTAATAGAAAAGTTATTACATAATTTAACAAGATGAAATAGAACTTTAATAATATAATTTACAAAAAATTATAAAGTCTATTATAAAAGAATTATTCACGTTTTTTTTTTTAAATTTCATTTCAATATGGCTATTTTTTATTATTAAATATGATTGATTTAACTTTTAATGGCCGTAAATCTACGATGTTGAGTAGGACTAGGAATTATAAAAATAAGAATTTAGTAATATTTATAGATAATAATTACTATATTAAATTTTGTTTCCTTCTCACTGAGATTGGTAATTCATGAAATACAGTGGACAGCCCGGGACTTTTTATACTTAGTATTTTACAATCCATAGATTAAAATAGACCTGTGTATGCTTGATCCTTACTAAGCCATGACAAAACGAGCCGATTAGATGGATTTGAGCCGATTGTAAACGGGTCGGGTTACTAGCCCCCACCCCGAAACAATCTGCATTTGTCCATGGATAGCTTCCTATCCTAGCTGCTGGAAAAAAAAGGCCTGCTAGAACTGACTGTTCCTTAAAAAATTGCTTGAGCTGAGGAATTAAAGCGTATGATAAGAGTCCAATGGGATTTTTTTGGAGGTCATGATGTTAAAAATGGGTTTTGCGTTTGCCCATATATGATATATAGATGAGTTTGATATTATCATGCAATGCATCACTACAGTTTCTTACTCAATGGTGATTAATGGAGAGAGGAGATCATGTTCATTTACACCAGGCAAGGGATTGAGGCAGGGGGATTCATGTTCTCTCTACAGACATCAGGTACTAAAATTAGAACAAGTCCAGTTCATTCCATATATATAAACCTTTTTTTTCTTTTCTTATGATGACTCATTATTAATTAGTCCTAATTAATGGCTAACATGAAAGTGTAGAAATATGCCTAAATATCCTTGGTATGATATATATATATATATATATATATATTGATAATTTGAGTTGTTTCGATTCAGGACAGTCGAAAACTAATCTTAAAAATATCAATCTCAACGCACACAATTGGTGGCATCATTTGAAGAGAGTAGATTTGAAGCCAGGTGGGAGTTATGTTCATAATTTCCATAATCTGCTTACTTTTGAATAACTTGGAAATTGAGATCGCGCGATTTAAAATATAGATCAATAGTAATTTAGAATGCAAAATTTAGTATTTCAATTTAAAATATCAAAAGTTACAAAAAAAATTATACAACATAAAAGAAATTATATACCCACATCGTTAGAATTTTATTATATAACAGCTTGAATTTATTAAAAATTTTCGAAGTGTATATTATATAACGGCTTGAGTTATTATTTATTTTTAATATTATTAATAATTCCTTTTATTTTTTTTCAAATATCAACTTCACAAAATCAATCTCTTTTCCAAGTCTTTCCCAAGTCCACAAACAAACATATATTATGAAAGTGGGCTGATCCAAGACAAACAAGAAAAAGTTTACCAACTGAATTATAAAACCAAACGACATCGTTTAGCATGTTATTAAGTTTACTGTTTAAAAAAAAAAAAAAAAAAAAAGGCTGACAACTCCTCCTATCCCCTTCGGCGCTAAACCCTCCATACTCCACATTCTGTGTCTCTCTCCCTCTCCAATGGCACTCACCTTTGTCCCGTCCTTAACCCCATCTCCGCTTTCCCCCTCGACTTCTTCTCTCTCTCTAAAACCACTATTTCTCCCGTTCAAACCCCTCTCACTTCTCTCTCTCCTTCGCCGAACACCTCGAACCCCCGCAGCTATTGGCCCAGACGGGAAATTCTACCCGACACCATCTGACGAAGAACCACCGGAAGCCCCCGAAGACTCGATGCACGGTGTCTCCAAATTTCAGCAAATTCACCGCCAGGCCGCCCGTGCCAGAAAGCTTCAAGAAGAGCAATTCAAGAAGGACCAATCAATCTTCCTCAACGCCATAGCGGACGTCGAAGACGCACCCGACAATCCCAATTCCGAAACCACTGAAGATTCTGGGGATGATTTGTTCGGCGAAATCGACAAGGCCATTGCACTCAAGCGGAAAGAATTCGTAAAACAGGGACTATTGAAGCCCAATCCGAAGAAAGAGAAAAATATTCCGGAGGTAGTTGTTGAAGGAATCGAAGAATTGGAGCCTGAAGAAGTCGTTGATTTGGAGGAAATTAAGGAACTTCAAGGGCTTTCTGTGATTGCAGAGGATTCGGGCGAAGAGGTGTCTGACAAATTTGACAATGAGGTCAGTGATGATTTGGGTAATCGTGAATTATCAGCCTTGTCATCCTTCGATATTGATTTTGATACTTTTGGTAAAACTAAGGCTAGAATTGTTGAACCCAATTTTAAAATGACACTTGCTGAGCTTCTAGATGAGAGTAAGGTCGTGCCTGTGTCAGTTTATGGTAATTTAGAGGTTGTGATTACGGGAATCCAACACGATTCAAGGGTGGTTGAGCCGGGTGATTTGTTTGTGTGCTGTGTTGGGAGGAGAACTGATGGGCATTTGTATTTAACTGAAGCTGACAAGAGAGGGGCTGTTGCAGTAGTCGCAAGTAAGGAGATAGATATAGAGGAGACTTTAGGGTGTAAGGCATTGGTCATTGTGGAAGACACTAACTCTGTGCTTCCGGCGTTGGCTGCCTCTTTTTATGGATACCCATCTAAGAATATGTCAGTGATTGGGATTACTGGGACGAATGGGAAGACAACCACTGCTTATTTGATTAAAGCCATGTATGAAGCAATGGGATTGAGGACTGGCATGTTGAGCACGGTGGCATATTATGTTCATGGGGACAACAAGTTGGAATCACCAAACACGACTCCTGATGCTGTATTGGTTCAGAAGTTGTTGGCGAAGATGGTACATAATGGGACTGATGCAGTTGTCATGGAGGCTTCTTCTCATGGACTAGCTCTAGGGAGGTGCAATGAGGTTGATTTTGATATTGCAGTTTTCACGAATTTGACGAGGGATCATCTGGATTTTCATGGGTCTGAAGAGGATTACAGGGATGCCAAGGCCAAGTTGTTTTCAAGGATGGTGGACCCAGAACGGCACCGGAAAGTTGTCAACATTGATGACCCAAATGCAGGCTTTCTTTATTGCACAAGGGAACCCGAGATGTGCCTGTTGTGACCTTTGCAATGGAGAATAAGAATGCTGATGTCCATTCCTTGAAATTTGAACTCTCTCTTTTTGAGACCCAGATTTTGGTCAACACACCTCAGGGTATATTGGAGATTTCGTCAGGGTTGCTTGGGAGGCATAACATTTACAACATTCTGGCAGCTGTCGCAGTTGGAATTGCAGTTGGGGCACCATTGGAGGACATTGTTAGAGGAATAGAAGAGGTTGATGCAGTTCCTGGTAGATGTGAGTTGATAGATGAGGAACAGGCGTTTGGGGTGCTAGTGGACTATGCTCATACTCCTGATGCCTTGTCTAGACTACTAGATTCTGTGAGAGAGCTTGGACCAAGGAGAATTATCACTGGTATGCTTCTCATGTAATATTTTCCCTTTTTCTTTTTCAACGAGACTGTTCCAGAAATACTTTATACACATATTTATTTATGTATGAACTGGTAAACTGAAATTCATAAAGCAGAAATAGAATTATATATTATCAACCAGAGACCCAAGCACAATGGCCCATTTGGCCAGATTGTGCACCTTTGGGAGTCCTTTCCTAGTCCCTGTTACAATATACAACCTGAAATGTAGCCAAAAGAATGTCGTACTGGTTATCCTTGATGTCAATGCTAGTTGTGTTTTCCTTTTTGGCTATGAAGCTAGAAATAGAAGAGTTCATTAATATTCTCTGTTGAAAAAGTGCAAATCTAGGGAAAAAGTACTTACTCTGATCAGAAATTTATTGCTACATTAATACAAGAGGTTTACTAAGAACACAACTATTTGTCATTGTCTGACCAAATTTTCATGTTTTTACATGAAGTTTTTGGTTGTGCTGGCGAGAGCGATAGAGGAAAGAGACCCATGATGGCGAAGATTGCAACTGATAAAAGCAATGTGACAATTCTGACATCGGACAATCCAAAGAATGAAGATCCATGTATGTATAGCTAATTATACAACATCAAAGGAAATATAACACCACCATTGTTGTACCATATTTGGTTTACAGCACACTTTTGTATGGTTGGTTCCATCTTTTTCTAAAATCCATGATGAATTTTCTCTATTGAAACTGTGTCATAATTGGAAAACATCTGAGTGGCACCAACAAATACTTGCTGAAAAAAGACCAGCGTACTTCTAAGGTTGATGGTATATTTCCTCTACTGTCTCATTATCATTTTTGAAGATCGATTATACAATTTGTGCGTGCGTGTGTGTGTGTGTGAGAGAGAGAGAGAGAGAGAGAGAGAGAGAGAGAGTGAGAGAGAGGGAGAGATCACCCTGAGTTGCAAGATCATATGACTGGAAGCCTTATACTAATGCCTGGTTGTTTCATGATTGCCAGTGGACATCTTGGATGACATGTTGGCCGGCATAGGATGGACTATGCAGGATTACTTGAAATATGGAGAAAATGATTACTACCCACCTCTTCCTAATGGTAATAGGCTTTTTCTGCATGATATTAGACGGGTAGCTGTACGTGCTGCCGTTGCTATGGGCGAGGAGGGTGATATGGTTGTAAGTGTGAAGTTTCATTCTGCTTTTCCTCTATAATAGGCTAAGAAGTCATGTAACTAAAAACCGTGGAAGGTTGGAAGCCACTAGGAAAAGAGTTAGGTTGTTTTTAAGTTTTCATTCTCCTCCCCATCTTTGATGGATAACTGCAAATGGTGTCTTGCCTGTTCGATGCTCTCTTAATCATATCCTGCAAAACTTTTTGTTTATTTCACCTTGTATATTTGCAGGTGGTTGCTGGAAAAGGCCACGAAACATACCAGATAGAAGGTGAGAAAAAGGAGTTCTTTGATGACAGGGAAGAATGCCGAGAAGCCTTGCAGTATGTTGATGAGCTTCACCAGGCTGGCATAGACACTAGTGAGTTCCCGTGGCGGTAAGTTGATTTGCTGCTACTTCTTATTGATATGACTACCAAAATCTTGACAAGAATTACTTCCTCGTGAGGAACTCTATTAGGAGCATTTTTTGGATCTTCTTTTTATGCTTGAAAGACTGAAGTGACACACAGGTTTGTGAATAAATAGAAATTGGAGAAATTAAAGATCTTATTGTTGCAAGCATATTACCCATTGTGGCTTGTTGCATATTATATTCTCATAATTCAGACACGTCCCGGATACATTAGAGGCACGTTTTTTGGATTTTTTTTTCGCTTCTTCTCCTCTCTCTCTCTCTCTCTCTCTCTCTCTATGTCTTTATCTCTCTATCTCTCTCTTGCATATATAGTAGTTAACAAATTTGTTTTTGTAACTTGGATCACGAATGTTGATGATTAAATGAAGAAATTCTTGAGTTTTTATTTAATGGTTTTGTTATTTTAGTATATTAATAATATTTTCGTGATTTGTGTGTTTTTATGCCAATTTTGATTGAAATAATATTAATTTTTTTATTATATGGTCATATAAAAAATATATTCAACGTGTCCGTATCTGTGCTTCTTAGTTTCTAGTTATGGTAGTATATTCTACTTTTTTCATAACTGAATATGTATAGCTAACGAGTTGTTAGTGAATATATAGAGTCACAATATTATCTCATTCAATCTACAACACTGTGTTGAGTTAATGAGTTGAGTTTCGAATACCAATTACTTTTATGAAGGTTGAACAATTTCCTTCAGCAAAAGGAATGAATTATGTTGAATTGAATAGAAAGAAATCAACATATCAAATTTTAGATGTTTAAATATTTTATTATGGTGCTGTTAATAGAAGAAATGTTTTTAGTAATTTATATATACAGCCTCTGGTTTGATAATAGTTCAAAGCCTAACTCTTTTTTTCACTAAAACACATTTAGCCATCAAGACAATTATCCTAAGGGCTATCATACATCAAAAGGAATTATATCATGGTAATTGGTATATTATGTTACAATGAAGAAAATTGGAAATCGGAAACTACTACTAGTCTACTAATTTCTTAAAATAAAATTTATTTCTTATCTACTAAGATATTGACACTAAGCAAACAATTGCTATCAGTTAAAAAATAATTACAAATAAATTCATAGAAAATAATTAAAAAGTTCTACATAATCACCCCAAAAAAGAAATGATAAAAAATAATAATAAACAGTTAAAAGTAAAAATAATAAAACAGAAATAGAAAATACTTGTATCATTTAGATGTCTTGTACACTGAAAATTTCTTTGAAATAATTAATAATATAAGAAATAGACATTGTGTATGAGTCTTGAACTACTACTTTTTTATCCAAAGAATGAACAAACCTTTCTATAGGGCTCCAAACTGTCAAAGGCAGCTTAAATTATCACTCTACCTGCACAAATTAAAATCCATTAACAAAAATAACACGATTTAGATTGAAATAAAAAACAAACTATAATGGAAAACAAAAAAATCATGAACTTCAAGCTATAATTTTTTGTTTTGATCAGTAACTTCAAGCTATAAATTACGGAGGAATTATTATCTAGAGCATTAATGTTTCCTCAAATAGTCTAATTTTGCTTTTGTATCTTAAGTGTCTACATGGTTAAATAATTTTACATATGCATCTCTGGCCTAATTATAGCTTAAGGGGCATAACTTTTGGTGACTACGGACATTTAATCTTCCTAATTGCAGGTCATGTAAAATATTAAATAGAACCTGCTTCTAAAGGAAATGTGGCAATCAGTGGAGCATGTCTACATGTCTTGTGCTTCTCATTTGGGAGAATTATAGTCCTCTGAACAGAAGTAAATGTCCCCTTCAAGCAAAGGACTCTGAAACCGGAGAATTGAAAATGCAAATATATATATGATATATAGTCAATGTCACATTAAGTAAAAGATAATGATAGCGCTTGTGGAATGATATTTTAATTGGTTGATTCTAACCTCGACTCTTCAGTAGGAACGCAATTCCAGTATCTTGGATCTTCAATCCCACTTATTCCCTTTGTTGAGATTGACATGCAAACCCTTCCTGCAATCTTGTCCAGCCATACTTCTTGCAGTTCCTCCCACATCAAGAAAACACAGTTCAATAGATATCCAATACTTCAAACCCAAGATAAAATTTCGATAAAATATTATTTTTCAACTATTCCCTACAAACTATTCAAAATAATCCCAGCAAAAAGGTAGGAAAAGAATGGGTACTGACCCAAAAATTTTAATTTCCATCAGACAGCAAGAAATCACAAACTAAGAAATATCCAACTTTGTGGCACAATTTAAGCTACAAACCCTAGTTCACCCAAAACACTAATATAGTAATATCCCCCTCACATGAAGAAAACAGTCAAATTACGAAAACCCAACGCATCCTACCCAAATCAAATGTGACCCAAAACACAATCTCCAATATATTCCATGTATAAAAAAATAGCATAAAAATTAAAAAAAAGGGGAAAAAACAGTAATATTTTCTAACAAAAATGGATGCTCTTTGCTATATAAAACAACGAGAAAAGTGAATCTATGTAATTTCTTGCCTTCACAGTTGTAAACGTCATATGGTATTCATTTTGCTCATGGTTCTCTGTGAATTTATAGGAAACACATTGAAGCAAAATTGTAAGTACACCGTTACAAACCAGTAAATTTAGAAACCAACCCTGCTACTTGAACATGGTCTCCAATTATAGTCTGTACTCTGTAGTCAAATTGAGAGAATCTATCCATATTTGTGTGCTCTGGTATGGGATAATCAATGGCATGATAACCACTGTAAACAAAGGTATATGATTAGGAGACCATCCACATGTTCTCCCTTTGATCTCGGCTTTGTCAACCTCTCTGTGTGGCCCAAAGTCAGTATATATTCAAAAGTTTGCCCTCTACTCTGAGCACCTATTATTGCTGTAGGGCTGTGACTCTCGGTGCAGTATTAATATTGAAATAAAAAATTATGAAGAGTTGGATGTCTATGACAACTCAACCTGAATTTAATAATATAGTTTAGTTGCAGATTAAAGAAGTTTCTTTAGATGAGATAAGATTTTTAATAAAATTACAAGCATTAATGAATTCATAACCAAGTCAATCACTTATAATGAAATAACCAAAAGTTTGGAATAGAAAAGGTGTAAAATACATTATAAAAAGGGTAGTTTTGAAATGCAAAAAGTGTAAAACACTTAAAGGGGTTTGGTACTTTTATATATAGTATAGATATACATATAGATATATAGGTTTTTAAATTTAATGTTCCAGCTCTCATTCTAGTTTCAAACTTCACAATAGTATGCCATAGACATTTAGCTACAATAAGATAAAATCCACTCAGAAGTTGTGGGATTGCTATATCCATGCATTTATCAAGAGTTGAGAATAAGATTATTCTTGCCATTTTGACTTCTGTGCTATGGGTTGAATATATAATGGTCTTCTGGTTGCGTCATATTTTCCATATTAGTGCAAATATATTTTTCAGTTCATGCATTTGAAAAGAGTCTTACCGGTTCAGACTTCAGTAGTGTATATTTCCTTTACTTGCATTTGTTATCAGGCAAGCAATCTTATAAGCCTTTGTATAACCTTTAGATGACCTTACAGGAAGAGCAGTGTTGTCTTGTAGGAACTGTTGAGGCGCTAAATGTGTGTATTGATAATGTAATATCAGCTGAGCCAAACTTGCTCCAATATCCATGTGCTGCTAGTTATTTGATGGCCATTGATGTAGTGACTAGTGAGGGAAGAAGAGATTTAATACCTTTAATTGCCCATGCTTCTACAGGTTACCAGAAAGTCATTGATATAGTGACAAAAGGAGGTAGAGAGAGTTGTTGAGGCTAGCCTAAGGAAGGGAGCCATTACGGGAACATAGTGCCCTCCTGCACTTGGATACGGAGCAGACCCTTTGCTTCTTCAAGAAAAGCTGAAATCAGAGAACCATTCGGTTTTTTATGTAACCTAGATTTGAAGGCAATAGAAAGAGGCTTCTTGCTTTAATGGAGTATGATTGACTAGCGGACACAGGCCAGGCGCATTTTTTTCCCAGTTACTTGTCCACTTTTCCCCTCATGCATAAGCATCACTCCTGGAAGTCAAGTTTCTTAAAATTCTTTCCTTTGCAGGTTGCTGGGCCTTTCTAGTTCTGAAGGAAAATGTAATCAAATTGGCCCTAAACTGAACCGAAGGTACAATTTTGTAGGAACTTGTATCTGTAACTTCATATAAATTGATTCTGTTGGGTGGCAATTGGAATCACTACATGAATTGTTTTATTAAGAATGCTATTTGTGTTGAGCTTTTTCACATTCATGGAGATAGATAAATTATTTTGAAGGTGGCATCAGTACGATCAGAGGATTTGCATTGAATTGGGATTCTTAGTCTAAATCAAAATTGAGAGTTCATAGCTTCTGAAGGTGCTCGAATGCTTTCACATAAATTGTTCTGTTACAAAATCCCTCCCCCTTTTTCTGCTTGTGCGTGGGGTGGGGCCTGGTGAGTTCTGACACTTTGTTACTGTATGAGATGTTAGATTGCTGGTAACAATATATAATATGTTTACAAATACTCTTGGGGATTTTATTTAAGAAATTGAAAGAGCCTTCTTATTCTAGCTGAGACCTTGGTTTCCCCAACATGGTAATTTATTCTTATTTACTTGTAATTATGCTTGAGATAATAAATTAATCATGTTAAGTGAAAAAGGAATTTCCATGATCTTACTTGTAGACCTCTGTGGAATTTCCCGTATTATGAAATTACATAATGCAAATGACAGATTTATATTTAGACTGAGTTGATGCTGTGTGTGTCCAGATCTTGCTTTAGAGTTCAGATAGGCTGGGAGCATACATCCTTTTTTTTTTCCGGGTTGGGTTGTTTATGGCTAAAGCCAAAATATTTTTGTGGTTTCAATCATCAAAATATCTGTTTCTCTTTCAAGTGCTGTCCACAGTTGGTGACTACGAGCGAAGATCAAAAGAAGATGGTTCACCAAGTCATCAACTTTAACATTTGATTAGATTTCCCAAGTAAAGAGCAATTTACAGAGTTGATGAGAAGAGGGGGAATTGTATTTTCAAAAAAAGAAAGAAAGGGGAATCCAATTTGTTGTCAGTTTTAGTGTTTTGTAGAGCATTCTTTTGCTTGTCATGGTAATTTAAAATGTATGTTCTTTTAAATATGGAGTTGAGTTGATGTCCCAACCATATTTGTATGTGGGAGTTGTGCTGCTATCCCCTAGCGACAGGCAATGTTTTTTTTTTTTTTTTTACTTTTGTAATGATGAGAAATTTCGTGATTAATTTGCATCTCGAATGAATAAAATTTTCCAGTCTCTCGAGTGTTTTCACACAACATTGGTTGTGCATGAGATGGCCCTCCCCATCCATTCAAACCATCAACCTCTAGATAGATCACTAGGAGATTTTCCCAGTTGAGCTACTTGTGAGGGTTAGCAATGTTAACAATGGGTGGTTATTACTTCCTTCGAAGAAGGCTACAAAGAATGGAAAGATAATTCAACTTGCTTGAACCTAATAACAATTCCAAATCACATTATACTTTTCATACAGAGCTAATTGTGTCCGAGTCAACGAGTCTTGAACATTATTATGTAGTTCACATATTATATTGACATGTTTAATATTTATTGACTCGGGTGTAATACTAACCATGATAACTTCTTTTGTTTTTCATTGTGAACAAAAAATGATACTTTCCAAAAACCAATAAGGTGCACCAATTTATTAATTTGAACAGAAATGATTCATTTTCTTTTCTTTTTCTTAAGGAACGATGGTTATTTTATATTTGTTAGTATTAAAAGAAGAAATGAGTATCTCTCAAACTCAATTTTTACCATATATTGATTAATTATTCAACAGTTAATATCAAAATCATATAAAATATTAAGGACTGTATAAGAATTTTACAAAATAGGTTAGGCTAGATCCTTTCCTATTAAATTATCTGAATTTTAAAAAAAAACTCATATGCTACCAAATTTAACTTTATACCAGTTTTAAATATATTGTAAAATAAATATTCTACTAAAAGGTGTTTACTGAACATTAAAAAAAATTTAAACTAATTCCTTTGTATTATACTAAACTGATTTTGATCTTTTGAATTATACCCTTATTTTATCGGAATAAACAGTATGTGCACCATCTAAAAATGCCAAACCATGTCCCATTAGATTTTTTGGAAAAAAGAAACAGATTGGAAAGGAAGCAATAAGAGAAAGTAGACTCTCCCCAAAGAAAGGAAAGAGAGGAGATTTTTGGTAAGAAAATCTTTCCTTTTCATTCCTTTCCCAACATGAAAATGTATGAAATTGGAAAAGAAAGAAAGAGAAAAAAAGCATGAACTTTCTCTTTCTTGAAATAAAATAAAATAATATAAAACCATTAAATATTAAAATATGTTATCAGATATGTAGCAGACCAACTCGGGTGATCACTATCACGCCATGACTCTCTCACTGGCTTTCTGCCAACACCGCAACCCCACTCACTAATTCCCTTCTCACCTATTTACAGAAAAGAACCGCACAGATGGAAAATTTACACACAACATAAAGGCCGCATCTTTTTCTTCCTCTTTGGAGTGAGTAAGCGAAGGAATAAATGCTGAAGGAAAACTTCTTCTTCTTCTTCTTCAGAGAGAGAGAGAGTTGGTGATGAAGAGATGAATCTCTCGTTTGAATCATATTTCATCGACTGTTATATGGTAAGAATGTCTCTATCGCCGCAGAGGAAAAGAAAAAAAGCATAGTTCTTGTTTGATAGCTATTTTTCTTCAGTTATTTTATTTATGTTATGGCCCTTCTTTGTTGTTCTTGCGATGGTGTTTCTGGGTCGATGTTATACAACTTCTTTTTGGGTGTCTTATTGTATTTGTGATTTTCTATGCTGCCATTGATTTGTTTTACAAGTTTGTGTCCATCTTTGTTATTTTATATATGTTATTGGCTTATTGCTGATAAGAAATTTAGAGGGTTCATGATTTGTATAATTGTCATTTGTTATTTATTTATTTATTTTTTTTGTGGTTTGCATTGTGGGCCTTTCTTTTGTAATTGTTTAGCAGTTACTATATTTAAGTGGACTCGATCGTGCTCTTGCCTTTTCATCTGGGTTTTTCTTCTCCTTTTTTTACTTTTTTAACATAATTCTCATTCCAACAGTATTGATTAGGTTACAGAAATGGATCTTTGTGGAATCCATTTAAGTTTATGATATTGAGTCTTTCTGGCTTCCGTTGGATTGTTTGGAACTTACATTCTTAATCTGCTCTTACCTCTTTCCTTGTCTGATTGTGTTTTTTAACTTTTATGTTATTTTTTTGTGTGGAACTAATTGTGATGATATTTGGATCAATAGTTTTCCTATATACTTTCTGATAGTTCTTTGGTTGGTATTTTCTATGAAAGATGGAAAATGGGGGGAAAGAAAAAAGATGCTGGAGTTCTTCAAAATTTTAGTTTGTGAAGAGGAGTCATGCCAAAATCACTGTTTTGATCTTTGAAATGAGTTCGAGTTCCAAGTGGTAAGGAAACCCTTTTGTTCAACATTTTTATCTCTTTGAGACCCCCACTGACAAGTATTGGGTCTACTTATCTACGGTCAAGTTCTTCTGGGGCTGAACACAATTTTTTTGTAGTTCAAGGGTAAAAATATAATCCTAAGTTTGTGAAGCTCTTGATTTTGTAATATACCCAGTTCAGAAATGAGCCAGGACTGGAAATTCCAGCAACGGTGGGAGTTCAGGAGGAGAGATGATAACTTTGATTCTTCAAGTGATGATTCCAAATCAAGTTCTGGTGGTGAGCCAGTTTTGAAGAAGCACAAGCTGGTCTCCAATTTGATTTTGCCCAAAATTGATGAAACTAGCGAGAGACCTGAATCTCAGCAGGAGGATCAGTTTGAAAGTAATACAGGGGGCCACTTTGAATTTGGGAAAGCTAATAAAATGCATATTGGTTTGAGCAAGAAAAATAATACAGTTAAGAGGAAGAGGGGTTCTTTTAAAGATACGAATAAAAAGAAGAAAAAGTGTATTACCCATGAGCCTGTTTCACTGGACAAATTTAAGATCTTTGTGGCGTCTATATTAGAGGAACTTAAAGTTGCGAGAGAAAAGATGTTTACAACAATGAGAGAGGAGATGAAAAAATTGGTGGCAGTTGAGACTGGTTCGAGGCCTACAAGGAAAGAGGGCAGTTGTGCACAGAATGTTGTCCTGCTGCAGCATCAGATCAGCATTGAACCTTGCAAGAAAACTAATAGCAATAGCAGTTCTTTTGAGAAATCTGTAAAAAGCAATAGGAAGGCTGATTCTAATAAATGCTGTGAAGTTCTTGAGGAACGAGATACCCATGAACAAGCCGTTGGAGCCATTACATTAAATGAAAAGGTCGAAGGAGAAAGGTTGAGATTTTCTGTTAGAAAACCAAATTGTTCATCTAATACTCCTGATCAGGTAGTTTCTTCTGCATATTTGACCTTACCCACTGTCCAATCAAAGCAAAACCACTATCCTGATTCTTCTTTGTGCAATTATATTCAGCCAGGACCTGCTGGGAATACTACAGATGTGAGTTCAGAAAGAGCAAATTTAATGATTGATGTGAGTGCTCAACGTGGATACCTTTCATGCATCCAGCAGGAAGATCAGTTTGAAAGTTTTGCTCAAATGGGTTCCAAGAATATGGGTTGTTTTGACCAACACATTACTCAAGCTTCAAGTATGGGAACCGGGTTCCCTATTCCACTTCATCGGGGTTTGGATAATGGTTTTAACATTCCAAGACAAATTCTGCAGGAGAATTCATCTGAAGACAATAATGTATTGGGTCTGAGGTTGAATGGAGGAGCCATGAGATTCTCTGGGGGAAGTTATGCTTTATCAGAACACTCTGCTGCCAACAACTTCCGCAGCCGTACGAATTATAAAACTGATTTTGGGCTTATGGCATTTGGAACCCAAGATCTCAAAGGAGGTCATCTGTACCCAAACTAGTGTGAGGGATGAATGTTAGGTAGGAATCTAGCTTCTTAACCAACCCTTGCCATGCTAAATGAATCCGTGATGCCTTTTCTATTTATTCCTTCCAAGAAGGATGACTTACAAAGGCCTGAATTGAAACCCTTTTCCATTCAATCTTTGTTTCAGTTCAATAAAATGAGTCCATGTTGCCTTTTCTATTTATTCCTTCTAAAAAATGAAGACTTACAAAGGCTTGAATTGAAACCCTTTTTCATTCTCTCTTTGCATCAATTCAAAACCAAATTTGTCCTCCTTTGATTTGACGGTGATTCGATTTTATCACTTAAAAGAAATAAGGGCACCATTTACTCAGTTTAGAGGGAATGAAAAGAAGATGTAACCTTTGAGCTATTTTGGTTGGTTTTGAGTTTGTATCCACAGTCTATGAAGTGATTTCCCATTTGGAAAGATGGTATCTTGGTATCTGCCCTTTTCCAAGCAAGGTATCTGAACATTAGTTTTTAGTGATTTTCTGTTTGTGATAGTGATAAGTTGTTTGAATTTATTTGATAAAACTCCCTTGACCATTTAGTGACCATCAGAGAGAAACCTTTAGGTAAGTAGATGCTTTGGCTGTCTTACAGAGATGGATTTGCAATACTTTTAATATGATTTGTTAGTGACAATTTCAGCACTACATCGTTTTTCTATGTTATTGAATGTGAAGGAAATCAATTTTGCTTTCTTTACTTTTGATCTTGCCAGTTTTTGGTGCCACCTGATTCTGTGCTTAACAAAACATTGCTATTCGTGCAACTATTAAAGATACGTTTAGAATAAAAAAGAACCCCCCATCTTGCTTGGATCCTTATTGAGATTGAGATTAGAAAACCAGTTCTTGACAATTTCATAATCCCTTGGAGTGTTAGGAATGAGACATTGTTTCTGAAATTTTCCGTCTAATTGTTCCTTGGACTACCGATATGAGCCCCTTGATATGCAATTCTGGAGTGTCACTGGCCTCATAGATGTCTCCTACTTCCTGACATATGCTTAGTATGTATGCATTTTCTTGCTTGGAATGTGGTTGGTCCCATATGCTATAGTTGTTCAAAAAAATGAGCCCTCAACCTGGGTGGTATATTACATTGTGAAATATTTAGGTTGCTTTTGCAATTGCAAGTACAGAGCAGTTTATCAACTTCTGATCTAATGTCTGCTTGGTTGAGCAATGTAAAAGTGCTATTTTGAGTTGAGTAGTTGTGTGAAGTGTTATTTGATCTAAGTAGTTGAATATTTGGGTGTGAGCTATTTAACAATGGAAAAGTTGTGATCAATAAGTGCAGTTTAAAAATTTATTCCAAACAACATCAATTAAGTGCGATTGAAGAGTTCAAATCGCATTAATGCATTTGAAAATTTGATCCAAACATAGTCCCCGTTTAGTTGAACGGTATGAAAGTGTTTTAAATTAAGGATTTGTCTAAATGTGTTATTTGAGTTAAGCACTAAACTGTTTGGGCATAACTATCAAATGTGGGCATTTATAATAGATTTGACCAACTTAATAGAAAATGCTAGAACCACCAACTTAACATAAGGTTAAAGTGCACTAAATTAAAAAGTTGTGACTAATAAATGCGATTAAGAGACTCAAAGTGCATTAAGTGAGTTTAAAAAACTTATCTAAATTTAGTCTAACTTTATAGGTGATTAACAATATTGCATCATATGAACTTTCATATACAGTCAAGCAGATAGAAAAAAAAGAAAAGAAGACAATTTCAATACACGAGACTCCTCCCACTTTGAAGTTTGAAAAAAATTAGATGTGTAATCTAAGAAACTTTTCGTAATATAAATTTGTGACCTTCGAATCACAATAAAAAAAACTTTATCATTATTGAATAATCAAATCTATAATGATAATAAGTTAGAAACTTAAGTAGAAAGTTAGAAACACTATTCTGCTCCTATATATAAATGTCAATCGATGATGTGCAAACTAAAGCAAGAAAACAAAAACAAAGACATTATCATTGCAGCAATATAAGTTAACTGAATTTCAGAGTGTGTAGAAGGCAAAAGCCAATTAACTAATGAGAGTTCTGGTGGGTAGTCCTTGTCGCTTACTTTTGACTTCTGATGGCTGTGCCTGTGCAGCAGCCCTCTGCTTATGAATGGAGGCTTCTAAAAAAAAGCTGATTAGCTTAATTTATGCTCTACCCTACTACAGTATACTATGATTGTTTCACGGATTGAATAAATATAAATTTGTTTTGTTTTTTTATTAATAATAATAAGATTAGTAATTTCAACTCTTTCTTTTTATTATTTTATTTATGTTATGAGTCATTATTTATTTTCGGTACTATTATAAAAATTTTTCATTTTTTTCCAAACACAGATTCACAAAGTCATTAGAATTAATTAATCTAATCTCATTTTCAAGCCAACAAACAAATAATTCGATTTAAAATAATTAAACTTAACTCCCAAAACATCGGCGTTTTGTTCAACTCTTACTTGTACCTGAGTCGGGTTGACCCGAACTTAAACTATCTGACCTGGTTATTGTTCATCGTCTTTCTCCATTTCAGTTTATTGTTCATTGCGAATTCTAGGATTTTCAGATACATTTTTATGACGTTTGTGCGACTGTTTCAATCCACTTCCAATCCTAATTGACTTCTAGATCCTCAACTTAGATTTTTCCATTGTTTTGAAGACTTGCAACCCATCATGGAGGTCGAATTCATGCTCGACAATGGCGACTGAAACTTCACCATTTCAAGCCTGTTTCTCCAAAGATACTACCATTTTCCGGAATCCATATCAATGTGTTATTCTATAGATGTGCTTGAACATATTGCCCAAAGAGTCAACATGGTATCTAATTTTAACCTTTATATGCCAACCAATGTGTTAATGGAGCATAACATCTTGCTGTCTCTGCATATTAGGAAGAGAAACACAATGCTAGGGTCTCCAATATATGCCAACTCTAAAAATATCTGTGAGATTAGACATTTTATTCCCAGTTTCTCCATTCAAATAAGAATACAAGGAATGAGGTAATAATCCAACCAATTGATTATTATACCACCAAATCTGGATTATGGTCTTGGGGTATATGACATCAAAGGGGTTGGTTCTTAGCTTTACATTTATTAATTTTTTTGTTCTTCACTTGACCAAATGGTCGGCATTCTAGCCAAGCATCACCATGCTATGAGCCACCTCTTTAAGGCATATATTCTTTGATTTAAAAGGGTATCTACTTTGTAAAAATGAATTTATTCATGGCTTAATACAGAATCTTACACAAATTTTAAAAAGTTTAACACTTAGAAACGATACTTAGAATCAAGTTCCTATCCAAGTAATACAAGTATCAATTTTCTACGCAAATGATATCAATTCAATCCCCACTTCCCACATCGTTATATAAACAAAAAATACCTAAAATGGTATCCGTACAACTATGAAATGAACAAATCAACAAATAACTCAAATTATAGGCCTGTTTAGAAAAGATCAAAATTGGTTCTATAGAATAAAAGTGATTTGGTTTTAAATTTTTAATTATTTGGTAGTATATTTTAATAGTACAATAATTTACATTTGTTTCTAAAAAATATCTCAAATCTGAACATAATCATATCAGAGGAGAATTTTAATTTTAATTTTTTTAAATCAGACAATTTAATAAGAACGATTCTAACTTAATCCAACTCAAATATTTTTTAAATAACCCCGTAAAATGCTTTGTTGTAAGCTCACAAAATTATAAAACTCTTCTTTTCCATAACTCTATCTTCTTGCTTGTTTTTGTATAAATGTAATTGACCTTTTCATTAAACCTTAAAAACAACTTTTGTATTAAGTATTGTGGGTTAGGTTTAGTAATCCAAAACCCCACTTAATTAGTCCAAGTTTGGTGGTGGTCAATTGCCAATTATTTTTATAGAAGGGCATTTTGGTTGTTTTATAATATCTTTTTCAATAAAAAAATTTGAAAGGTTCTAGAGTTATTGTCACGTGTCTTGTTCAACGACAAATCCTACACAATGCCCGGTTTGAACGTCCAATGTCGAGGCAGAACAATTAAATATGGGCCAATATGTGTTTGCATTTGCAACCTCCACCCCTTAATGTTTTGTAATTTTGAAATGACCTCCTTTGTCTTTTGTATTTCTAGCCCCCACTTTATATAAGTTTTTGCAAATGCCCACAATCACTCAACTTTGATTTCACTATTAGTATAGATTCATAAGTCCCACCAAAATAGAAATTATAGTAATTGTTATATGCTACTATTGTTCTAGGTTATTTCTCAAGTATGGGAGGGGGTGTTTGGAGAAATAAATTTTGACCCATGACTAATTTGAGTTTAAGAGCTATTTGGGGTGTGACTTTTGATTAGTTTTTTTAGAATAAATTATATCTAACACTTCTAAAGTTTTTGACAATTACAGACAATTCCTTCCTCGAGAGTGTTAGGTGTAGTTTATTGTGATAAACAGTTCAAGATTATTTCATTAAAACGAGGAAAAAAAATTATAACAAAGAATTGTTATTCATCTCTTATTTCAATATTGTAACTTGTAAATGTATAGTACTTTGTCAATGTTATGAATATGATCAATACACTAAAGGTCCAGTCTCAAGACTAATGGAACGTGTGAGATCAAATATTTTAATTATTTAGGATCATAACAAACTTGAGCTGATGTCGATTCTATCGACACTGACCTGTTGATAGTCCTTTTTTTTTTGGCGGTTTCATCCAACTATCAATATTCAAGGACCTTACACTATGTTCATATATAATACCAATATATTTTAATCTAACCTCAAGGTCACCTCATTTGTACTTTGAACCTGTGATGCGGTACTTACTCTAATATCAAATGTTTTAAATTTGACTAATATGTCAAAAATTTTGAGACCGAAAAAACACAAAATTAATTTTTTTTAATTATATAGTATAGTTAAATTAGCACATAATCATATTTGGGAGCGGAATTCTATACCAAAATGTGATAGTGATTTGCAATTGTTCATCCAAACAATCGCTAAGTGATAGATTGATTCATCTCGGAAGAAAACAAAAAAAAATGAAAGGCTCAATGATAAAAGAAACCAAAAAGCAGAGGTCGATAGGAAATGTTGTAAACATAAATGGTATCAAAATTAATTATGTACTTAGCAATACAAAGTACTTTTTAATTTCAGTAAAACGTCATTTCCCGCGGTCCTCAGCAGTGCGGATGTACGGAATATTATCTAATAATAGCCAATAATCAGTAGTTATTAATTACTACTAATTACAAAAATTTATCCAAATAATTAATCAAATCCAGATCTGTTCCGAAGGCGATTTTTACTATGTGCAAGGAGAACTCAGAGAGAAACGATGTCGTTTTGGCAGTTGAGTCATGGCCAAATTACGTTCAAAACGATGTCGTGTCTCTGTTCACCTTGGATTCCGTAAATGTCACCTCTGCAACATTGCCTCCCCAAACACAGTAGATCCATCTCCAGTGTTTGATTTGTTTCATTTTTTTTTTATTATTTATTTATTTAAGCATTTCTTAGCACTGAAATCAGTTTCTCTCTCTAAAATTCTACCATTTTCTCCGCCTGTCTCTGTCTCTCACTCTCTCTCTCTCTCTCTCTCTCCCTCGACATAGATGTGCAGAGAGGTTTCGATGCTGTGAAACGAAACCCATCGAACTTCTGAAATCTCAATGGGTTTACAGCAAGTTTGCTGCGGTATATATGTGTATGCACTGGTGCTGCTCATCTTCAACAATCCTACAACGGTCACAGCCGGTGACATCGTTCACGACGACGATTTGGCTCCAAAGAAGCCTGGTTGTGAGAACGATTTCGTATTGGTATATCCAATGCTCCTTTTTCTCTTCTACCCACTTCCTTTTCTGTTTTTCTTCAACTAGGACCTATTGTTCTCTGTGTGTGTGTGTGTGTGTGTATTTAATATTTGGGCTGTATGTCTCGGGAATTAAGCTATGGGGTAAAATAATGATGGTCATTGTTGAGTAATTTGGCTTGCTTCTATGTTCTTTCCCTTTTATGTGTAGTTTGGAGTTTAATTAGTTAAAATTTTCTTTTTCCCTTTTGAGCTGGGTCTGGGATGCTTAAGGTTTTCTTCTTTAATTTATCTATTTTTAGTAAAATTTATACTATAATTAATGTAAAAGTTTCGTAAATATCCAATTCAAAAATAGTAGTTTTGCAATCTGTTTATGTTTCTTTTTAATTTCTTGAAGGGCAAATCGTCTTCATTTGTTTTTCTGCAATATGTATGTGATGTTATCTTTTGGGCATATGTAGATATATTGTGAAATTATAGTGATCTTTCAGGCAATTTTATTTTGAGGAAGTCAAAAGTTGGGATTACGAACTTTTTATTGACCTTTTCTCAACATAATTTGGTTCCTGGCCCAATTCTTTCATTTTGTTTCTCCTTTTAGTGATGTTTAGTGAAACTTTTATTTTTATCTTTTTGTGGACCACATTGAAGGTGATGGAGTTATCTGGCTTCTACCAAAGTTAAAAGTATGAATATTGCTTTTTTGTGAACCATCTTTCTTAGTTGTTTATTGTAAAGCGCTCGGTTGGTTTCTCTTAATACCATTTATATCTATCAATCTTCCATTGCTTTTGTTAGGTAAAAGTTCAAACTTGGGTCGATGGCATTGAGGACAGTGAATTCGTTGGTGTTGGTGCTAGATTTGGCACTACCATTGTGTCAAAGGAGAAAAATGCAAACCAATTCCACCTTACTCTTTCAGACCCTCGTGATTGTTGTAGTCGACCAAAGAATAAGGTTTTCCTTCCACCTACATATACACTTGAGACATTAAATACATTTTAGAAATTGGAGACCTACTATGAGTTAATTGATACCAATTGGTTTATAATTTGGATTTTGTTAGCTTGCTGGAGATGTCATTATGGTGGATCGAGGTCACTGCAAATTCACAACCAAGGCAAATGTTGCACAAGCTGCTGGTGCTTCAGCAGTCCTCATTGTAAATAACCAGAAAGGTAATCACATATTTGTTTGTCATTTGATGCACATGTTAATAAATTTGGTTGTGTTTCTGAACAAAATCAATCGTTATATGAGGTTTAACCAATGTTTTGAGATCATGAAAAGAGTTTATGGTGCAACCTCCTCCCCAACCCCCATCCCTTGAGATTACTTTGTAGTGATTCCCAAAAACGGTTGTTATGAACGGCTCTCGATAGGTCAGATAATTTCAGAGATTGAACTAAGAATCTTGCCAATGTTATTGCTAGAAAAACATTTATCATCTTCATTAAAACATAAGATTTGGGAAATAGGCCATTAGAAGCCCTTGAAGTCATTTCCAAACACAATCTAAGCTGTCCCAACGCAAAATCATGGTTGAGCGTCTGAAATTTATGTGCATTGAAGGCAATGGTAGTGCTGATATGAGATGTCATATTAAGCAATGATGCATGTATACTGCTTCCTGGTTGATGGCATATTGAGAAATTATTTCTTCTTGCCTGATGGCAATGTAAATCCTTGCATTGCATATTAATATAAACAATCAGCTAATGTGAATCATGGATTGATTGAGACATTTTTTCAATGTGGATCACTTAGACCAACTTCAAGGGAATCATTCAAAGAATAGTGTTGGACTATAGAGTTTAATGGTGTTGTTAGGTTATTATTCAAGCGTTAAAGGAGTATTAAATATTGAGAGCTTGATATACATTGTTGGCTCATTGTCTAAAAGCTTAAGTTTTTGAAATAGTTGGTTGCTTAATTTAGTATCAGAACCTTGGTTACGGGAGGGTTTGTGTTCAAGTCTCTCCATTTGCATTTGTACTTTTTTTTGCTTCGCTTTTGTCTGTGATTTCTTTGTCTCTCTACGTGTGAGTTCGGGATTGCACGGGAGGGAAGTGTTATGAGCTTAATATACATTGTTGGCCTATTCTCTAATAGGTTAAGTGTTTGAAGCAATTGGTTGCTTAACAAGACCTAGATGAGAAGGAGAGGTTAGTTGGTTTGTTTGAAGAAGAGGTTGCCATGATAGAGTAGAGGAAGGTAGAGATGGAAAGAATAACTTTTATGGAGTAAATGAATTGGAGGTTGAAATTTAAAGCCATTCGTTGAAGGAGGGGGGTAAAAGCACCAAATTCTTTCACTGGCTTACTCATTCTCACAACCGAGCTAGCTTTAGAGGTAGTTTTTTGTAGATGGGGAGCTTTAGAGGTAGTTTTTTGTAGCTTGGTATTGTGTAGTTCTACAAATCTTTATATTCTGAATCTTCTTAGTGGAAACCAACGCTAGATGTTTAGAGTTTGACATGATAAGGGAGGATGACAGGGCTTGGTTGAAAAGATCGTTTTTAGAAAAAGAGGTTGTAACAACTTTACAGAGTTGTAATGGGGATAAGGTCATGCCAAGTCAGAGTGGAATGTTGGTCTTCTCCCAATAATGTTAGGACGTAGCGAATCATGCTTATTAACTTCCTTTAATCACTTTTATGAGCATGGAGAGTTGGAGAAAAACTTGAAGGATAAGGTCGTGCCAAGTCTGAGTGAAATGTTGATCTTCTTCCAATAGTGTTAGGACATAGCGAAACATGCTTATTAACCTCCATTAATCACTTTTATGAGCATAGAGAGTTTGAGAAAAACTTGAATGTTTCTTTTGCTACTCTCGTCCCTAAAAAAGGTGGTGCAACAGATTTTAAGGAACTTTGTGCCAATCACCTTGGTTGGAGGAGTGTGTAAAGATTATTGTGAAGGTGTTAGCTTTACAACTTAAGGATGTTTTGAGTAATATTATTTTTGGAATCCCATAATGCTTTTGTTAAGCATTGGTAGATCTTTGATGTATTTTTTTGTGGCTAACAAGTGCTTGGACGTAAGGATTATGAGTAACGAGCAGGGGGTTATTTGTAACCTAGATATAGAATAGGTTTATGATTATGTGCATTGATGTTTCCTTCTATATATCATGGAAAAAATGGGGTTTGGGAGTAAGTGGATTGAGTTTTACATTTCTATTGTTGGATGCCTCTATTAGTTGGAGAGGTTGATGGCAACTTGAGCAACTCCATTATGTCTTTCGGTCGTGTATATTGATAGATAGGAGTCATTGATCAAAAAAATAATAATATTGATAGATAGGAGTCAAATATCTTTTACAGGGGTGGAGTTTTTTTGACTCATCAGTATGGTTTCTTGAATTCTCTCTTTTTGGATTACAAGGAATTCTTCTTTGTTGGTAAATCCTTTTGTAGAGATTTTAAGTTTAATGAGATTATAGTTGGCACCTAAGAAGCACAGATACGGACACGCGGACAAGTTATTTTTTCAAAAAGTAAGACACGGACGCGTTGAATATATATAAATTTTTTATATTTTTTATATGACTATATAATAAAAATATAATGTTATTGCAATTAAAATTGGTATAAAAATACACAAATCACAAAAGTATTATTAAGATATTAAAATAACAAAGTCATTAAATAAAAATTAAAGAATTTCTTCATTTAATCATAAACATCCATGATTTAAGTTTCTGACACTTGTCCGGGCAAGTGTCGGTGTCCAACACATGTCCGACACGGATACGTGAGCCAAAATAGAGTGTCTGTGCTTCATAGGTTGGCATAGTTGCTTTCTGTGCACACTTACTGAATTTTTTTTGATTTAGTGTATACTCTTGTCAAAAATAGTTGTTTTTTTAGATTATTATGTCTCATAAGGTCAAGCAAAAAAAAAGATGTTGAAACATCAAGGAAAAATTGTTTTTGTAGCTGGAAATAGGAGACTGTTTTTCTTGGTAGGTGACTTAACAGTTCGAGTCCTCATACTTTATGGGGTTGTCACACAATAAATTTTCGGAATACTTTCTTAGACAATGAGAGGAGTGGGGAAAAATGACAATTTAATTCAGTTTAATATTGCGATATTTGCTGGCACTCATTATGCACTATTCCTCTATTTTGATTGCTGATACTTTTTTTCTTATGTTTCTGTCTTGGTTCAGTGGTTGGTACTTAATTTATTGATGATAGTATTGTTACCCCCCCACCCAAAAAAATGACCTTTATTATGAAGTTATCTTGTTGTATTTGCCATTTTTCTTTGACACAATGGAAGTCCTGATTTTGAATATTTAAGAACTCCAGTCAAGTAGCTAAATTTGTTCCTCGTACAAGCCTTTGAAACAGCAGGAAACATAAAGATTGAATACATTGCTGAAACATAAAGATTGAATACATTGCTGATGACCGTTGAGGTTCACCAGTATTTATTTATGTTATATCAAACTCGTTTCCTCTCCCTGTAGAACTTTACAAGATGGTTTGTGAGCCTGACGAAACTGATCTAGATATACACATACCTGCTGTCATGCTCCCACAAGATGCTGGCGCAAGCTTGGAGAAAATGCTGATGAATAGTTCGTCAGGTAAGCATTTCCATATCCTGCATTATTAAAGCAAACTTGGCTTAACCTTTTTGTCGCTTTAAAAAATATTATTGGTCAGATAGTATCTGTTGAATTTGATGAACATGATTGTCCACATTACTATTTCTGTTATGGTTTTAAACTATGGAACACCATTTCTTAGGGTCATGGTCTCAGGGACTTAGCTACTCCCTACATTCAATTTTTGAATGGTGACCAAACGGTTGTATGAGCAAGAGCGTGAAGAGGAACTTATATCGATTCTCTTTAGAGGAAACAACATGAATTGGGTTGTATGAATGCAATCATGATGTTCAAATGGATTTATCGCCATTCAAAAACCATAAGCAGTTGTTATTCAAAGTAATAAGCAGTGTAGGTGCTGTCATGTCAATTGAGTGGCTAAACAAATATGACAGGCTTCCGAAGTCAAAGATTAAGAGTGTCACGAAGTTCAATAAGCCTTTTCTGGTCAAAAAGAAAGTGTCCATGGTAGTTTGAGTCATTATTTATTTATATTCTATGTTAATTTTTTGATGGAGAGATTTCATTATGTTTCATTTAGTTTTGCAAGTTAGGGGTATTTTGAAAATTTTTACATTTGCTGGACATAGATCGTAGTTTTGGTCCATTGGTTTTATTTTGGGTTAAATTATGTTATTTGGATTTTATATGAAACCAAGTTAGTTTGGAATAGTCTTTAGTGATCAAAATTTTCAAAATTCTCGTTTATGAGTATGAGAAAGTGGAGCTTGAGAATTCTAGGTTAGAGTCCTAGAATTATTCTTCTTCTCCTATTAAATACTATTCTTGAGTTACTATTCACGACATTATTTTAGGCCTAAAATCCTATTGCTGCAATCCCTAATCAACACTATCCCTTTAGGCCATGTTTGTTTCATGGATCGGATGAGGGTGGATTAACTATCCTCTTCACTAATATTGGTAGGATTAGTAATTCCAACCTTCATCTCCCATTATTTTATCCATGCTATGGGTCGTTATTTACTCCCGGTACTATTAGTGAGTTTATTCCTTTTTTTTTCAAACACCGGCTTCACAAGGTTATTGGAACTAATTTATCCAATCCCCTCCCCGAGCAGGCAAACAAACATAGCCTTAGCCTTTAATTTAACACCTAAAATCTTACTTATCAAAATAAATAAATAAATAATACCTAAAATCTATCAGCACTTTTTTCTCTAAAAATCCTGTAACCTATCAATTTTGAAATCAAGTTGATACTAACCTCAAACAATCTCCAAGCCCACTTTTATTCTACCCTTTGAGTCCCTAACCTGCCAGTTTTTCATAATTAAACTTGCCACAAATCATCAGTAGACAGCTTTATTTAAAGTTTTCTAAGTCTGTCCTAGTTCAATGGGGGAACTTAAGGAAAGGAGCTAGCATTTTGTTTAGAACAAAGAGTCATGTCAATGTAAATGGATTCCTTAAAAGGACACACGGAACCCTACAAAATGGGGTTTGTCCAAGTCATTTGATCATTCAAAAATTTTATAGAGTTTAAGTGCTCAAGAGAATTCTACTTATTCTACTGATAAAAAGAAAAGAGGGTTCTATTAATTCTAGTTTTCCTTGTGTTTTAAGTATTTTCTAGTGGAAAGGCAATATAACTTTCTTTTATTCAATTTGCTTGGTTTGGTAGAGTTTAGAACTATAAGTGGGGGGTGGAGGGAAGCACAGGAAGGTGGGTGTTATTTATAATGGTTAATCCCCTCGAGTTATTACAATCCCTTACCCCCCACCCCAAGAAATACAACTGTCATGTCTCTTGAACAGAATTTTTAGGGTCATGTGGTTTGGTGGCTAAAGTTGTGGGTTCATCAAGGTTTGCCTCGTGCTGGTTCCACAATAATTCTTGGTCTTTTTAGATAAAGGGAGATTTAACATATATTGGAGTCTGTCTCATTTATTTTATCAGTAACCTTATACTCCACTCAAAAAGGCCTTATCCTAATTATTTGGAGTAAGCTACATAAATCTTGTCTCGCCATTTTGCTCTATGATATATTACATATAAGTTCAATTGAGAAAAACCGATATTAAAAAGAAAGTTCAATTGAGAAAAAGGAGTGGGCATGGGAACACAAATTATAAACCACAACTTTCATGGAAAAATATAATTTTTCTTGATTTTTTTCCCGTAAGAAACAAGAAGTCATTCTTTTGGGAAGATCATATAGTTGTGTGTATCCTATTTTCACGAATTTTTTTCCATTTCTTGCTAATCAAACTCCCAAAAGATTTAAATTCTCTCTTTCCTTCAGTTTCCATTACTTTCCACCTAAACAAACATACTGTGATGATCATCACTCAATCCATATGCACCTATCACGTGTCATTCGAGCTAATCACGTACACCAACTACTATAAATGGCAGTGTCTATCTCTCCTCTGACATAACATTTTGTATTGGGTATTGTGCATGAAAGGTACACTTGTACAGCATTCTTCATATTCCTTGAGCCAGACCCTTCTCTCTCTCTCATGCTCCAGATTGCCTTAACCTTCACCCTCAACATCAACCTAGGAATCCTACTCATCATATGTGTACTTGTCACTCTAGCACGAACCACTCCTTAACTCTACCTCTCGCGTATATTATTGATTTATGATAAGCCAACAATTCCATTGATTTGAATCTGAACTCCACTGGCATTTCTTCTAGCATTATCCTCCCCTTGCCTATTACTTTTACAAGATAGCTTGCTAAAGGTTCTATACTTGTTCACAGTGTCTGTGCAGTTATACTCTCCGCGAAGACCACTAGTTGACATAGCGGAAGTCTTCTTATGGCTGATGGCAGTTGGTACCATATTGTGTGCATCTTACTGGTCAGCATGGAGTGCCAGAGAAGCAGCTGTTGAACAGGAGAAACTATTCAAGGTGATCTTTTCTTAATCTTATCTTATTAATATTTTGCTTCCTTAAAGAAGGGTTTTTCTCCTTTACAGCTTATGAATAATTGCTGATATATGAATTTATCTTGTTATTGTAGGATGGTTCAGATGAACTTCGGAACATGAAAGGTGTAGGTGCTAGTGGTGTGGTTGACATCAACACAACATCCGCAGTGTTATTTGTTGTTGTTGCGTCATGCTTCTTGGTTATACTTTACAAACTAATGTCGTTGTGGTTCGTTGAACTTTTGGTGGTTCTTTTTTGCATAGGTGGTGTAGAGGTGTGGGTCATCCCTTTCCACATCCTATTTATATTGATGTGTCATAATTACGTATATACATTTATATATTAATATGTGTTGGCATAATTTTATACTTAATGTGCTACACATCTTTAATAATCGTTTTCACACCTGTTGTTGAATTTAACGTTATGCAAATCAAGGCTGAACTCTGTAGTATTTGAATCTCAACATATTATAGGGTGTTGTCTGGTTTATCTTTGTTTCTTTATCCATTCTGTTGACATTAATTTTCTTGTACTTGCAGGGCTTGCAAACTTGCTTAGTTGCCTTGCTGTCAAGGTACAATGACTCTCTTCTGTTGTGTGTTTCACCGCGCTGCGAGAATTCTGTTTAATAACCAAACCAGCGACAATTCCTTCCCATAATTTGAGGCTGTCTTATCATTTCACTACGAGCTTGAATATGTCAACATATTGTGACAACCTTTTGCTGTGAATCTGCTTCTTTTGCATACTTTGCTCATCTGATATCCTTCAAGTTTTGCAAAAGCATCTGTCCAGAATTCTTAAATTTTGCTTCTTTCTCTGATATCAAGAAAAAATTTTGTTTTGTTTTTTTGACCAAAAAAAAAGAAACGGCTTTTTAGGTAGACTGAATTTAGGTGAGGATTGAGCTTGGGTTTTGCTGCGTTTTCGTTTATCAATTAAATAATTTGAACTTTGATTGAAATTATGTTTGGAGATAGAGAGGAATGACCAAATAGGATTCATGTACTTGGCCTCAAGTAGTTAGGAGGCAGAGGTGGTGGAGATGTGATGGTGATGTTATTTGCAGCTAGTTTCAAGTGGAGCACATGGATGGATGGTGGTGGTGATAGCATGCAGTTTTTTATGGGTTGTTACTTGGAACTTGTTTGAAGGATATTTCTGTATTAGCAAGGAACTAAGTTTAGGAAATGATGACACACTTGCAGGTGATATGGTTATGACCATGGTTACCACAATTTGCTCTTCCCTTAGCAAATTGCGAATTGGGATCGCACGATCTAAAATATCGATCATTAGCGATTTGGAACGCAAGATTTAGTGTTCAGATCTAAAATATCAAAAGTCTAAAAAAAATCATACAAAATATACACATCATTGGAATTTTAGTTAATAATGGCTTAGATTCGTTGAAATCATTTTGGTGTATATATATATACATACCTATAGTATTATAAATACACTCAAAAAAGCATATCACGTTCCAAATAAATGTATTTCGTTCCAACAAAGCGATCCAAAGAAACCTACCTTTAACGTATCATGTTTTATAATATTTAACAATCTACGTTCCCATTCCCGTTCCTATTCTCCGTACCATAATGATCCACATTCTAGGTAAAATTTATGACAAATAGTAGGATACTTGATTGGATCTATCAAATATAGGTTCATTGATTGAAAAACAGAAAAATTTAGGGATATTTGGGAAATGGACTTATTTGATTGATGGTTTTTATGATTTTTTTTATAAGCAACTTGTTTAAAACCTCAAAATAGAGGGGGGGGCCACTCCCATGTAAACAAATGATGTACGAACTACAAAGAACAGCAAAAGCCCACCAAAAAAAGAAAAGAAAAGAAAAACCCTCCAACACCCTACATTCAACTAACTCATTACATCATACCGAAAGCACTCAAGATTGAAGGTTGTTATGATTATCTCCACAGATGAGTGGAATATCAAGAGACTGATCGTAGATGCGTTTGAATGATGAGGTTGATGTTAATGGTTCACAATTTACTAAACTTATTAACAGTTCTATGACAGTATAAAATGTTTAGTTTGGATTTTATTTGGAATTCTTTCTATGTAGCTCGCTCTATGTGGCTAGGAAATTGTTTGGTGTTAGAGGTGGAGATGTTCATTCTCCAAGGATGACTTGATCTGTGTCTTTGTATGATCTCCAAGAGACTTTTTGAAGTGAAGTAGCCAGAATCTTCTTTTGCCATCTATTTTTTTTTTCTTTCCTTAGTTTCTGTTATTTATGAATGGCACTCTGATAAGGTATTGTCAATAATTTCTCCTATAATCTTGCAATATGAAGTTGGCATGTTTCATTCACAGTTATAAATATATAAAAATAAGTGTTTGTGGTCCATGCATGTCCTTACTCCTAAGATATTCTTTCAAATAAAATTCCTTGCAAGATGTTTTGTCTTCTTATGGTTAAGAGCTTTTAATTTCTGCCTTTGGAGGATCCAAAATAACTTAATTCATTTCAGGTGGTTCAAACGTACTGGAGAATCATTCATTAAAGTACCTTTCTTTGGAGCTGTCTCATATCTTACTTTGGCTGTTTTTCCATTCTGCTTGGTATTCGCTGTCGTTTGGGCTGTTAATCGAAATTTCTCCTTTGCTTGGATAGGTCAAGATATACTTGTAAGGATAAACATCTTTGTTGCGTTTTTTTTTTTTTTGGTAGCAATAATTTTTTCCCCATTATCTTCTCAAATTTATTGAAAACTGATCTCCTTGGAATGCGTAATCTCCTTGCTGTTATCCCACATATTTTAATAGTAATTTTTGCTTTTGGTAATGGCCACCTATCATATGGCGAGCTCTTGCGAGGTGTATTTTAGAAAGGATAAAAAAAGGCAGGAGATCTTACGGTTTTTCTGCATAATATACAATGAGAGCAATATGATTAAGATCCTAATTTTTAATCACAAAATTATTGAAAATCCATTTATTAATTTCCATTCAATCGACAGTAGTAATTCTTTGACTTGACGAGGCTGAAACTGTGTGTGTGTGTGTAATTGTAATATTTGTTCTCAATTTATCACCATCAAAATGTCGTAATGTCCAAAAGATTTGGGACAAATAATGTTGTTATGAGACCAAATCTTGGCACTCTAGTGCTTATAAAAAAGAACGAAAGGAAGAAAAAAAAAGGGGAAAAAACTTGATGTTGTGCTACATTTGATCTTTTCAAAATGAAGTGCTCTACCTTTAAGTCCCATTTAAGACATACTGTAAAGATTGTTCATTTATCAGTGTTGGTCAAGTCACTTATTTTCCCTGTGATGAAAAATTTTGCTATTTTTTCCTTGCTGTAAACTGAAGGTGCCAACTGACAGCTACAGTTTGCCCATAGTCTCATGACTCCAGTCTGTTGATGCTGCATTTGCTATCTTCTCATTCCTTTGAACCATTTTATGGTATAAAAGAAGTTTTCTCATATCATGGATAGGTTCCTGGATAAGTTTTTTTTTTTTTTTTGGAATTCTCTCTCTCATGTTGCTGTCTGTCTTTTATGTTCATTACAACACTTGTCCAAGGTCTCCAAATTTAAATGGATGTTATAATGTGAGGCATAGTCTTGTTCTAAATTATGGTAGAGTTCAAGTGTTTAAACTACTGATTTTTTTTTCTTTCATTTGTTCTTCAAATAAGGGAATTGCACTGATAATTACAGTTCTTCAAATTGTACACGTACCTAATCTCAAGGTAATGTTTCTAACTCATCTCACTTAATCTGTTGGATATGACTTTACGATAAGTGCAGGGACCAGTTCTTAGATTTTTATGCATATATTTGCTGACATGATGTTGAGTGGTTTTGTGAATCAGGTGGGTACAGTTCTTCTCGGTTGCGCTTTCCTTTATGACATATTTTGGGTGTTTGTTTCAAAGAAGTTGTTCCACGAAAGTGTGATGATTGTGGTAAGTTATCCTTCTCTCCTTACTTTCCATTATGTTAGCTTGTGATTAATTGGGTCAGGATATTCAGGTTTTTGACGGCTAAATAATAATTTGGAGTCCTCTTATCTTGTAGGTAGCACGTGGTGATAGAAGTGGGGAGGATGGTATTCCAATGCTACTAAAGATCCCACGGATGTTTGATCCCTGGGGTGGTTACAGCATCATAGGATTTGGAGACATCCTTTTACCAGGACTTCTAATAGCATTTTCACTTAGGTATAAGCATCTGTGACCTTTTCTTGCTTCAGAGGGTTTTTCCTATTGGTGTTTTATGCTTATGGTGCTTGAGCTTAGGTAATATATACTCTGGTATATCTTAAAGCAGTGGCTGTGTTTTATTTTGCAGATTTCTAGTTTTTAAAATTTTTGGTTTTTAGGGAAGATGTTATAAGATAAGAAGTCATTCCATCATGATTTCAGTTAACAAACTTAGATCTCCAAACATCTCAAAACCAAAATAGCTGGATTCAAAACTGATAAATTCTGGTGCATACTTACAAATTCAATCACACTTCCTTTGATGCAATTTTTTGCTTTTGCTTGACATTTACCTTAAGAAAATCTGGAATCTTTCATCAGCATCTAATTTTAAGTTGTGAATTCCAGATTTTCTATTCTTTCCCCCTTGGCAAGAACATCAAAATGTAATTTGGCAAATTTCAAACAAGCTGAAAATTAATTATATGTACCATTCCAACTAACAGATTGAATTTAATTAATGACATGGATTGTCCATGCAGGTATGATTGGCTGGCAAAGAAAAATCTTCGAGCTGGATACTTTTTGTGGGCAATGATTGCATATGGATTAGGTAAAATAAAAATATACAAATCATCTTTCTCTGGCTACAATGCTATTGAAAAACTTTATAGTTTGTTAATGATGATGAGATTAAGAGGTATAAAGAACAACAGAACACTTCTTCATATATTTATATTGCCATGCCTTGTATATACCATTTACATGAAATCCATGGCAGGTCTTCTTATAACATATGTAGCATTGAACTTGATGGATGGTCATGGCCAACCGGCACTGCTATACATTGTCCCATTCACACTTGGTAACTTTCTCACGATAAACAAAGGAAAACCTAGATAGGATGCAAAAATGACATAATTTTTCACACATTGATGCAGGGACCTTTTTGACTTTGGGGAGGAAGAGAGGCGATCTCAAGATTCTGTGGACAAGGGGAGAACCCGAAAGAGCCTGTACTCATTTCCAACTCCAATCAACTGAAGAATCAAACGAAGAAAAATAAGGCATCTTCTTCTTCTTGTAGTAGTAGTATTGTAGTGTTTGTTATACGCTGTAGATAATCGATGTCTGGTAAAGAACCAGCCTATGAATCCTTTAGCAGAATTCAGTAGTGTTCTCTAAAGTGTGCTATAAATTAACACGGTTAGTGATCATTCAAGAGTGGTAGACATTTTAACATGTACGAGTGCCTTCTTGATTTGGTTCCTGATAAAAATTCTGTGTATATTCCAGTTTTTTCTTTCCCTCCGGATTTTGCCAGCAAACTAAGGAAACGCTTGTAGATTTCTGTGAGGAATTGAATGCATCACTGATTTGGAATGCACTTAATGCTATTTATTGCTTGGAACCTAACAAGGCCTTAAAGGGACATTATTCTGTCTGCACTGAAGGACATGGAAGCAACTACTTGATAGTCTTTGAATCAGTTTAAAACCATTCCAAGTTTAATTTCCCCAGAAATTTGTTGTTTGGATAGTACACGTAAAATTAAATACAACTGAAATATCCCAGTTCTTCAATGACGGGGACACTACCTCTCTGCATACACGCACCATTAACGGGTTGCCTTTGTATCCTGGTTTTGCCTCTAACCAAACAGAAAAGTGATGATAAGAATATATCGACGACATGTGACCTTTGATTAAGCCATCAATTAATATCCAAACCATAGAAAGAAGCCAGTTCATAATATTCCCAATAAAGATATATATATATATATATATATATATAGAGAGAGAGAGAGAGAGAGAGAGAGAGGAAGTGGCTATTATTCCCTCTCTCAACACCTTATTTACACTCAAAAATTTGATTATTAAATTTTTTTTTTTTATTAAAGCTCAAATGTATGGGGAGTGAAAATAGATATTCTTAAACATAAAAAATAAAATTTAATTGTCTTTGAGTTTAAATTCTTAAATCGCTGATGGTATGACATCAAATACAGTGGGCTACACTGTATTGTGACATCAAATTGATGCCACATGGACAGACGATGAGGTCTGACATTTGATGTGAGGTGGATGGGATTGGGAGTGGGAACCTCCTGATTTTGGACAGTTATGACATCAGATGGATGCCACGTGGACAGAAGATGAGGTATGGGCGGTTGATGTAAGGTGTTCGGGAGTGCAACGGAACCTCCGGATTTAGGAGTTTTTGCAGTTCCAATAGAGATATAGAGACGATGGTTAGCATGTGGGGGCCCCAGCAGGGCTGCAGGAGGGGTGGGTGGACCCAAAGGCTGCATGTGAGTGAAGACACAACAGCAAAGCAAATGGGTACCCATCGGTGTGAGTTGGATAGCATTATTGGATATTCCTTTTCCATGAATAAAGATGAAAGGAGCAAGATTGCTATCAGAAGGTTAGGCCCACTGATTGAAAAGGGCAGGGGGGGAGGCAGGAATTGTGATTATGGTCCCCCCATCTCTTTTGTTATCTTAATCATGCTAGCTTATGAAAATGTTTTAAAATGATATATATATATATATATAATAATCAAAATTAAAAAGTGATCCTAATCTAAGAGCCTCCTAACTTTATATATTATTTTCACGACTTCAAATAAATGACTTGTAAGTTGTATTAGAGTGACTTTCTCATTTTACTAAAATATGTGCTCGAATAACAACTAAAATTATGTAGTTGGCATAAGATGCATAACATGAATAATGTATATGAGCAATAATTTATAACTTTGTCTTTGTACTCGTCACACAAAACAGGATAAAAATTTATCATTATGAGTTCATTAATGAGTTTCACTTTATCAGAATATATTTTCGATTAACACAACACGGTACAAATACAATCATATAGGATATGACCCATCATCATAGGTTCCATTAGTGAGTCTCACTTCATTTAAGTACATAAATAGCACATAAACAGAGAGACATGGACATTCAAATATGATCTCTCTCTCTCTCTCTCTCTTTCTCTATATATATATATAAATAAGCAATGATTCATGAAAAAGTAATCTTATTGTAAGGTCGAGTGCATATGAGACATAATATTTTAATCCTTAAATTGTCAAAAAATTAAAATTTTATTTATTTCAATTACTATATCTATCGTTTCTAGATAATCTAATAATTAAAAGAATCGAACTTGATTCCAAATTAAGTAAAAGGAACTTCCTGCTTATGAACGTATTACAATTTTATTATGTTACGTTTACAATTACGTATATATTATGTGACTATTTAATTTTAATTAAAAAATAAAATTATAAAACATATTTATATTATATATAAATATATATGATAAATTGTGATTAAAATAAATAATCTTATCAAATTTGAAATTAAATATTATTTTTAATTAAAAAATTAAAATATTTTATTTCATGTAAATTCTAACTTTTACTAAATGAGAAATGTTAAGTGTGAGTTACGAATTTTCAAACACTCTTATATTGATAGGCCAACAAATCACCAGAAATGATGCCATCGCATTGTCAGTACAATGTGACAAATATGATCCAGCAATTTCAGATTATTATAGCCGTTGCCATATGATATGGCCATTCAAAGGTAGTCACTTTCCAACCGTCTCAAAACAGCTACCTTTTCTCAGCCGTTCGATTTCTTCTTTCATATTTTTATTGTATTTTATTTCTGTGGCTGTGATTTTCTCACTGCAATATGATCTCGACCGTTGAGCCTCCTTATTAATATTTCCTTTGATACTCACATCCATGCTTCATGTTTAGGTGAATCAGATGGCACAGAATAGCTAATCAAATGCATCCAAATTAAACAATAAAAAAAAAAAGGTGACACTCTGTAGAAGATAAGAACAACGACAAAATAAACCATTTGGAATCTGTCAACATCCTTCAGCATTTTCCAGAAGGGCCAGAACTCTCTGGAAAAAAAACCCTAATAACTCTTTTTCAGTAAAGTGCTTAACATAATATAATTAAAATTAATTAAAGTAATAATTAAATATCCGGTTTTTTTCCTTTCAAGCAAATCATGACATCTCACCTATAAGATATGCCTTAATCCCTATCCTTTCTTATTACTTTACTTCCAAGTGCCGGAAAAATAAATAGTTGTACAGAAAGAGGTAATCAGTGAGTGAAAATGGAGGGCAAGGAAGAGGATGTTAAGCTTGGAGCCAACAAGTTCTCAGAGAGGCAGCCCTTGGGTACAGCTGCTCAGACAGACAAGGACTACAAGGAACCACCACCAGCACCCTTGTTTGAGCCTGGAGAGTTGAAATCATGGTCTTTTTACAGGGCTGGAATTGCAGAGTTCATGGCCACCTTCTTGTTCTTGTATATCACTATTTTGACTGTAATGGGTGTGAACAGGGCACCTAACAAGTGTGCCTCAGTGGGTATTCAAGGGATTGCTTGGGCCTTTGGTGGTATGATCTTTGCTCTTGTGTACTGCACTGCTGGTATCTCAGGTCTGCAAGCTCTCTCTCTCTCTCCTTGGCTTTTGTTTGGGAAAAATACTAGATCCCTCTAATTATGATCGTTTGTAAAAATTTTTTCCTTTTTTGAAATGTTTTATGGGTATTTCTTAGATTTTTTTTAATTCATTCCATCATTGATCACCCCCTCTTAAGTCCCTGCTTGGGAAAAATTTTATGGGTATTTCTCAGTTTCTTGTTCGTCGCTCAAACTGGATCACTTCTTTTCCAGGGAAAACTTCTGGGTACTTATCAGTTTGTAGTGTTTGCTTCCTTGGATCTCTCTATGTATGTTGAGTGTGTGTGTGTGTGTGTGTGTCTATATATATATATATATATATACGAGTTATCTTGGAGTTTTAGATGGGCAAAAGTATTTTATCGGTGGCTTTTCAGTCTTCAGATATCTTGGTGTCATGGAAATCTATAGTTTTGGTTCCTTTTGCTTCTTATTTTCTCCTTTTCTTGTATGTGTTTATTGCTCTCTCTTTCCTTTTCTTATAATTTCCTGACATTTTTCATTGGAACTTGTACTGATCTACTGAGTGGTTGTTGGAACAGGAGGACATATAAACCCAGCTGTGACCTTTGGTCTCCTGCTGGCGAGGAAGCTCTCCCTGACCAGGGCTATCTTCTACATGGTGATGCAGTGCCTTGGTGCCATCTGTGGAGCTGGTGTTGTCAAGGGCTTCCAGAAGTCCCCGTATGAGCTCCTTGGTGGCGGGGCTAACGTTGTGAACCATGGGTACACCAAGGGTGATGGCCTTGGTGCTGAAATTGTTGGTACCTTTGTCCTGGTCTACACTGTCTTCTCTGCCACTGATGCCAAGAGAAATGCTAGAGACTCACATGTCCCTGTATGTATTCTTTCTCCTCTCTTTACTAAATCTACATCTAAATCTTCCTCTTTGTTTCACCAGGGCTCTTTATTTGATGATTTGACTAAGTGGCTTGTGTGAGTCAGAATTTTTTTTATTTATATTTTTTCTTGATAATGGGTTTTTCTGGGTTATATAGTAGCAATTGTTTCTTTTTTCGTTGCTTCTAAGTGGTTTTGATTTTCGTTGGCTGTGTTTGCATGATAGCTCTAATTCTCTAGTTTTTGTTTCCTGTAAATTTGTTTTTCATGGATTGTTTAATTATATGTAGTGGGTTTGCTTGCTAGTTGCTATGCACTGCTGCAGAAACTTTTCTCTCTTTATTGGTTAGATTTGGTACAAGCAGCTGGTTTTGAGGAAAATTGTGGTTTAATTTTCTTGAAATTTTCTGATTGACGATATTGTTCCACTGTTGTAAAGTTGTGGACCATGGGGGTGGAGAGTGAATTGCCTGGCGCCGGCGGGGATGGGCGGCTTTAGGGAGCAGTTATTCATCTGTCCGGTGTATGAGCATCAATCACATCAGCATGTGACCCACATCTTCAGCTGATGTGTTCATTGCGTGCAATGCAGCGCAGCGGATGAATGAATAATTTTTGGACTTTTAGAGGCATGGTCGAGCTATATTCTGACACGCTGTCCTGAGTAGTTTTAGCTTTTCTCCGGAAAATAAGAAGCAGCTTTTATCTTTTTTTGTCAGGAAAAAGATGCTGGTGGCACAGTTGCGTGTGTCAAGTGTTCATCAGCGGGAAAAGCAATGACAAAATTTTCCTCAGTCACCACTTTTTCTTGCCATTCCATCAATAGAAATTTAACAAGTAGAGTCATTTGTAATAATCTTTTGATTTTTTAATTTTTAATCTTTTAAAAGCTATAAAAGTAAAAAATTTAATTAATATCCACTAGAATTTGTACACCGATTTTCACTCTATGTGAGAAAGATAGGTACAAATTCATGTGTGCATTAAAATATATGGATTCTGGTACAAGATGCTGGTCCCACTGACGTGATGGCTCAGAAAATCCAATAATTTTTCGTTTCATAGGTGTTGTAGGCTTGTGGCTTTGTCGATGTCTAAGAATATAATAATGTTTTATATTCTATCTCATTTCATTTATCTCACCTTTAACAAATGGGTTATAATGTAGAATATATGTAATTGAGACAATATTACTGTAGTTGCAATGTGATAAGACATAAAACATTACTCGAAGAATTAGGATCAAGCAAAACCAACCATTGCTGATTACTGTATTATTTCTTACATGTAGTGACAACTGACAACACAACTTTTTACTTTTTTTCCCTTCTTAATTTTATCTGTAGGTTGAGCTCTGTCTGTGTTTTGTATTGCATTGCTGATTACTTTATTATCGGCTATATATCCCTGTTGAGCTGCGTTTGTTTGTTGCTTTTGAAGAAATTGGTTTCTTACTTTTAAAGAAGAAGAAGCTAGAAGAAGCACTTTAATATTTAGATTAATCAATACACAACTTTTTACTTTTTTTCCCTCCTTAATTTTATCTGTAGGTTGAGCTCTGTCTGTGTTTTGTATTGCATTGCTGATTACTTTACTATCGGCTATATCCCTGTTGAGCTACGTTTGTTTGTTGCTTTTGAAGAAATTGGTTTCTTACTTTTAAAGAAGAAGAAGCTAGAAGCAGCACTTTAATATTTAGATTAATCAATACACTAGAATTTCTTTTCCCGGATATATTTCCCATTTTCTTCCTCGTATTGGGAAGATATTTAATTGAGACTGACCCAGTGTAGGCATCATATATGTTATGGATTTAGTAATCCACTAGTCTCTCAAATGAAGGGTTTTCATTTCAAATGAAATGAAGACACTACTTCCCATTCTAACAGTTGCGCATGATTAAAATAATATTCATAAAAGATTTGGTGGTCTCCATGGGCGGTGATGGTTCATTGTTAGGATCAAGACATGTGTCTTAAAAATTATATATTTTTTTTGAGACACTTGTTTCGATCTTAATAATGACTTATCATAGTTCATTAATTATCTAATTCTTTTTTGTTTATTTTCCCACAAATTGCCTAAATTTTTAGTTTAGTAAAATGATAGATTGCCGAGTGACATGCATAATTGGATAGGAAAAGTATTTATGTATGCATACCAAGTACCAAAAAAAAAAAAAACTATTAGTGAATTTTTTTAGGTTTGCGCTACCAAGTTTCTAATCTAGGAGCAATTAAATTTAGAATTAATTTTTATGTTTTTGTACATTTAAAAATATAAATAATTAATTTAAAATTTTTTGTTATTTTGACTTCGCGTGAAGATTCATCTCACTAGATGTGCCAATGACATTTTTAGAATTAATGAGACAATGACGGTTGTTATTCAGACTTAAAAATAAATGACTTATTATTTCATTAATTTCATTAATGATTGTTGTCATATTTGGTGGTTTAGTTTTTTCTTTAGCGAAAGCTGCTAATTTGCATGGAAATTTTCCTTTAAAGCTGTAAATTGAAATTAAAAAAGAGAGAGAGATGTGTGGCAAGGCCTAGGCCTCTTACCTTTCTTATCATTGAGGTATGTTATGGGTCACTCATGAAGGATGGATCTTCACGAATCTGACCGTTCGTGTAATACACATACTCGTAACACGCGCGAGCTGTGTATTGCACGAACGGTCGGATCCGCGAATTTTTGACCTTCGCAAGTAAAGAAAGTCATTAGTCTTTCCTTTTTTCTTTCACCCTTTTAAGTCGCATCAAATCCTTTTTTTTTAGTTGCATCTCATGAGGAGTTTTACTAGGGAATTTAAGATCTAATTAAAGTATTTTTATTTTTTTATTTCATGTAACAAATAACTAATACTTTGTTATATTATGTTCAAAAATGTCACTGTCACATCAATTCTTGCATTTCAAGATATGAATTTTCATCAAGAATAGGAAGACAATTAATATATTCTTTTTAAAATTCATACAACATGAATTTATGTGACAATGATATTTTTGAATATAATATATATATCTAGGATGGTCATTTTGTTTGAATTTGCTCATCTTATTTTCAAAATTCTATATTGTTTGTCTCCCACTGGGAATGTGGAAATGGTGTCCCATTAAATCATCTTTTTTTCCTCTTTTTTCTATAGATTTTAATTCTACAATTTGGAAATAATAATAAACATGGAGAGCTTTGAGACCATCTAACCAATGTGTGATAATAAGATGTATAATTATTTGTACTTAACAATATGAAGTCAATATAATAAACATTTACTTGAGTGACTCAAACCTATTACCTCTATGAAACCTAATCTTAAGTGCCCTTGCTTGTTAGTTGTGTATTGTTTTTAATTTTCTCATTCTGTATAAACTTTGCAGATTTTGGCTCCACTTCCCATTGGGTTTGCAGTGTTTTTGGTTCATTTGGCCACCATCCCCATCACAGGAACAGGCATTAACCCAGCCAGGAGTCTTGGAGCTGCCATCATCTACAACAAAGACCATGCATGGGATGACCAAGTAAGTGTTTTCTTGATTTAAAGGGGAATTTTCTTAATTTGGTGGTGGATGAGTTTTGTTAATGGTAAGATTTCTTCTTTCAGTGGATCTTCTGGGTGGGACCCTTCATTGGAGCTGCTCTTGCTGCTGTGTATCACCAAATTGTCATCAGAGCCATTCCTTTCAAGGCCAGGGCTTGAATGAGTGTCTCACCTTGTTCTCATCATCCCCCTCCCCCTTTTCCACTTTCTTCCTCAACTCTGCTGTGTGTGTGTGTGTTTTCATGTGGATTTGGTGTAAGTTGTGTGTGTAAATTATCTGGTGATGCTGGATTTATTTATGTTTGTTACTGCTTATGAATGAAGAATACTTTTTTATCTTTTTGTGATCTCATTTTTGTTGCTTTCAAATCTTCTTGATAACTTTCACAATTTGATTAGAGCGAGTAATTCATTTGTCTGAAATGCACGCAACATTTTAAGCTGCGAAGATGTAATGATGCAAAGGCTACTAAATTTTTATTTATTTTTTGCATTATATGTAATAAATATAGAGTAATGTTATTCTTATTGTAAAATTTTATCAAATTTTTTTATCTGTTGACGTGGCTGTTCGGGTGTTAGTCAATTAAGTCTCTTGGTATATGTGGGTGTTAGTCAATTAAATTTTTTTAGTGCTAATCAATTAAGTTTCTTGGACTCACCTGACATGACAAGCATTAGGAGGCTGAATTCACTAGCACCAGCAGGCTGAATTCATTAGCACCAAGAGTAGTCATGATAGCAAGTAAATTTTTTTGGTAAAATGTTAAGATAAAGATATTATTACTCATACATATATAAGATAGCTCTGTTTTTAAAAATTCTTGTGATTATAAAGAAAAAAAAATGTTAATATGACAGGAGAGATAGATGAAATTAAGGGTTTGATTTTGAAGGGGTCTGTTTTGTAAAAAATAAATGATTACAACTTATTATTAATTTAATAAATAATTTGCATGCATAAAAAAATATTTGTTCTTTTTTTTTATTAACCTAAAATAGCTAAGGTGGACTTGAGATTCATGCCCACCATCACATGGCCAGAAAAAGTTGGTTAATTTGAAATATATGTTACATGTTAAAATTTAATATCCATAATTACAAAATTATTATTTTTTTTATTTAGTAAGTTCGGAGCTGATATTTTTGTATTTTGTTTGAATTTTGTCATCACCCGGGTAAAAAGAAATTAGAATTTGAAGCGTTTGTAATAAAAAAAAAACCATTTGACATTTTTATTCTAAGTGGATTGAGATATTCTCTTTGTATAGAGAGAGAAATGCAAAAGCATATCCTTATCTCACCCACCACAAATGTGTTAGGTAGAAAGGAAAAATTAATTTAGTTGAACGGTTAATGTGTTTGGTAGAAAGGAAAAACTAATTTAATGAAACGATAATATGGTATTATTTTTACTTTAATTTAATTTAATTTTTTGAGATATTAAAATTATAATATGATTTAATTTTTTTGTAAAACTACTGTCGTACTCAAATTATAATAGAATTAATATTATATTATTATTTTTTTAAATTATTTTTTTTTTAAAATGAGTCAAATAAACATTGGCCAATGCCATAATTAAAATTTTTAGTAATTAATTATTTCTCACAAATATTTAATTTTTTAATAATTTTAATATATTAAATTATTTTTAATTTTAAAAAAATTTAAATATTTATGAGAGATAATTTCTTCCCATTCTTGGCCCAACTCCGGACCATTGTGATCGATCTCGTCCGTTGGCCATTTGAAACCGCACGTACAAACCAACGGCTGGTAATCCAATATGATATTACCGTCACGGATTTGTCCTGACGTGGGTGGAGATTCCTTCTCTAGTATTTTAGCATAATACTGTATTTAATGGAGCACTTCCACTTGCGACATTGGTTTCGCCAGTAGGAACACCGAGTGACTTCTTTTGGGGTTTGCGATCAATCTTTCAGTACAAATGTGGATTTTTGGAAGAAAAGGGCCATCTGGATTCTCAGGTTCCTCTACAGCTGAGGATGTCACCAAGGGAATTGATGGAACTGGCCTCACTGCCATTGTTACAGGTCCCTTTCTCATCTAGGTTTTCCTTTATTTTCTCTCCCCTTTTCTCTTTCGCTAGTTCAATGCATGTTTTTCAATAAACGTTGATCGGTTTTCAAAATATTATCACGGAAACGTTTCTGGTTCATTTGGTTGTTATTGTTGTTCTGTTAGACTGTTATATATGTTCTAATTTAATAATATGGTAAGGATTAGAAAAGCTTTGATGTATCTCTATTCTCTAGTAGGGTAAGGTAGGTTAAATGTTGACCCTATAGGAATAGTTGTTTTATAAAACATGGCACGTTAGGCGTAGGTTTCTTTGGATCACTTTGTTGGAACTAAACACGTTTTAGGCGTGATATGTTTTTTTGAGTGTATTTGTAATAATATTGGTATGTATATATAGATACCAAAATGATTTCAACGAATTTAAGCTATTATAAAATAAAATTTCAATAATGTGTGTGTATTTTGTATAATTTTTTTTTTTTTTAGACTTTTGATATTTTAGATTGGAATTCTAAATCTTGCGTTCCAAATCGCTAATGATCCATGTTTTGGATCGTGCAATCCTAATTCACAATTTGCCAGGGGAGAAGCGAATTGTGGTAACCATGATTTTAACTTACTCAAAAATAATAATTTTTGATTTTGGGTTAATAACTTATTATATTAACTTCAATTTAGAATTCATATTATTATTTCATGGAATCAATCTATCATGTTAGAGTAAGGAACAAAAGATACTGATTGTGTGTACTTCAACTATTGGGTTGTTAGTTGTTAGTTGTTACCTATGAAGCACGGACGCTCTATTTTAGCTCATGTGTCCGTGTCGTATACGTGTCAAATACTGACACTCTCGGACACCTCCTGGACACTTGCATCATGGATGTTTATGATTAAATGAAGAAGTTCTTTAATTTTTATTTAATGACCTTGTTATTTTAATATCTTAATAATGTTTTTGTGATTTGTGTGTTCTTATGCCAATTTTAATTGAAATAATATTAGGTTTTTATTATATGGTCATATTAAAAGTATAAAAATTTATATATATTCAACGTGTCCCTGACGTGTCCGTGTCATACTTTTTTGATAAATAACATGTCTGTGTGTCCGTATCATGTTGTATCCGTGTCCTGTGTCCCATGTTCGCATCCGTGCTTCTTAGGTTGTTACAATAAGGGGGTAGCAGTTAGTTTTCCGTACTCACTACCATGGTATTCTATTTGTTATGTGCATATAGGGCCTTTGGTTATGGTAAAATACTCTTGCAGTCAAGGGTAAGAATCCGTTCGAATCTTGTGAGAAACCACTTTGTGGAACATAATGTCAAAAGGTTAGGTCTATCTCCGGTTTACTCTTTCCAGCACCCTACATTGGCGTGACCAATAGTGGATAATAATTGGTAGCAATGGACATGATAAATTATTCAATGGTTCCTTGGACCATGGTACCATTGGCTTGAATGGAGCCATGTGTGCATGTAGCACATATAAATGCTGGGGTGAATCCAGGTCCAATATGGTTGTTTTTATTGGTGAATGGTCTATTTTATACACATAAATGTTGGTGAACTGTGTATTGGTTGCTTATCAGTCAATAGTTGTTGGAATTTTTCTAATTTTTATGTTTCAACTTTCACGTACATATAGCTGGAGGAGTTGCATAAAGACATGTCAAAACTTTGCATAAGACACTAGTTGAAGTTGTGATGTGGAAATTAGGATTAAAAGTAAAGAGGACAGAAGAAAAGAGTAGGGAAGACCAATAAAGATTAGAAGAAAAGGTTTCAAGCATTAGATTATCCTTCTGCTCCACACCTTATAAATTTATACTAACATGAGAGAAAAATACAATAACAATAATATTCCTAGAAACAAAATAAAAAGAATACTTCTCTAGCACCCTCCTCAAGTTGGAGCATACAAATCAAACATGCCCAACTTGAAAAACAAATGATGGAAAGAAGTTAGAGTTAATGGTTTCGTGAGAATATCATCTAGCTAAATATCAGAGCGAACATAAAAAGTAACAATCTGTTTCCGCACCAGCAAATCACGAATGTAGTGACAATCGACCTTGATATGTTTAGTACGTTCGTGGAAACAAGGTTATTAGCAATAAAGATAACAACTTGACTGTCACAATGCATTTGCATAGGAGTAGAAATATCAACGCCAAGATCTCGAAGAAGAGAAGGAACCCACAAAATCTCTAACGCAGTATGAGTTATAGCACGATATTTTGTCTCAGCAATAGAGCGGGCAACAACATTCTGCTTTTACTATGCCATATAACCAAATTTCCGCCAACAAAGGTACAATAACTAGACGTAGATCGCCTATCCGAACGACAACCAACCCAATTAACATCATTAAAACCAATCACAGAAAGAGAAGCAGAAGGCTTGTACAAAAGCCTTTAACCAGGAGTACTCTTTAAATAACGCAAAATCCAACAAACAACATCAAAATGTGGTTGACGAGGAGCATGCATTTATTGACAGACTAACCACTCCAACAATATAAGTAATGTCCAGTCGAGTAACAATAAGATAAATCAGTTTTCCAACCAGCTTGCGATAGCGACCCGCATCAACTTATAATTCCCCTTGCTCAGTATCACGTTTAATAATAAAATCCATAGGAGTATCAATTGGCCGAGCACCTAAGATACCAGTCTTTGAAAGGAGATCAAACACATATTTCTTTTGAGATAGATAGATGCCTTGAAGAGAACAAGCAACTTCAATTCTAAGGAAATAACGAAAAATACTCGTATCTTTAGTATGGAAATGCTCTCCGAGGTATTTTTTTCAAGTCGGTAATACTAGCTGAATCACTCCCAGAGGTAGTAATATCATCTTCATAGACAATCAAGACAATTGTTCCAGTAGGAGAATGACAAACAAAAATCAACTGATTAGAAGTAGAACAACAGAAACCGTATGCAAGCATAACATTGCTAAATCTATCAAACTAGTCACGAGGGGATTGTTTCAAAAAACCATACAAAGCCTTTCACAACCTACAAACAAGATTTTCACAACCATCAACAACATAGCCAAGAGGCTAAGCCATGTAAACCTCCTTTTGACGATCACTATGGAGGAAAGAATTCTTAATATCAAGTTGATATAAGAGCCAAGAATGACTATCAGCAATAAAAAGCAAAATCTAAACAAAATTGAGACAGGCTACAAGAGGAAAGGTCTTAAAATAATTAACACCATATGTCTGTTTGTATCCTTTAGCAATTAGACATGCCTTAAGACGTTCAATAGGGCCATTAGGAAGGTACTTGATAGAACAAACCTAGCGACAACCTACCACTTGTTTTCTAGGAGGTAAAACTGGAAGTTTCCATGTCTGATTCTTATGAAGAGTACTCATTTTCTTATTCATAGCATATTTTCAACCAGAAGAAGACAGTCCGTTTACAAGAGGAAGGAATAGAAAGAGAGGACAAGGCACAAACAAAGAATTGCAAACAAGATGAAGTGATTATATGACATAATGACACAAAATTAACAATAAGATGTTGAGTTCAAGTTCGTTTACCTCTCTCTCTCTCCGTAGTGCAATGAGTAAATCATCAGTAAGAGGAACAAAGGTTGAAGGAGCAAGAACCTTAGACGATGAAGATGTGGCATTGGAGCTGTAAGAAGTAACATGCCTATCACGAGATCATTGATAAACTTGCAAAAGGAGAACTAGACGCAGAAGAAATAGGTAAAGGGTGAATAGGAGGAGGAACAAATGACTCCCCCTCACAACGAGAGATGAGATCTGTATATAAAGATTGACCCAAGGAAGAAAAGAAAGAGGTAGACTTGAAGAAAGTAACGTCGACACTGACAAAGTAGCGACGATACTCAGGGTTGTAACAGTGATAACCCTTCTGGTTCTAGGAGAATCCAAGAAAAACATATTTATGAGTACGAGGAGATTGAGAATATGAACAAAGACAACACACCCAAACACACAAGGTGTGATCTGAAAGGGAGAAATACTTGGATATAAGAAAGAGAAAGAAGACTGATGATTTAAAACAACAGACGACATACGATTAATGAGATAACATGCAGTAAGAACAATATTATGCCAAAAATGTTTGGGTGCATGCATATTGAACATCAAAGTACAGGTAACATCTAATATATGACGATGCTTTCGTTCAGCAGCACCATTTTGTTCAAAGTTGTGAGCACAACTAGTCTGATGGATAATGTCATGATCAACACAAAAAGTATTCATGACACTCTTGATTATATTCCAATGCATTATCAGAGAGTGAAGAACTTTAATTACCACAAGAAGCTTGAAACCTCCCAAAAGCCTATTGAGTTTCAAGCAAAACTTATCAACAAACACATCAAATATATGAAATCTGTGTCACGACCCGAAACCCACCCTACGCGGATCTCGAGGACGTGATGCCAGTTGGCCACCTTGTCAGTTTTTCCCAACGACAACGCGACCAACCAAAGGCAACTTTTGAACTTTACAATGAATTGCATTCCAAATATAGGGTCAAAATAGCGGAAATTAAACCTTTTTAAATTAAGAATGCAACTCATTCAAACACATCAGAGCACGTCTAGAATCAGTCACCAAATATCTCTAAGGTATAATATACATGCTCCAATGCAACCATTCTATATCAATGAATTTCTTAAAGCGGAAGTCACACCAATACAGTTCAGCTAATTAAACTTATCTCCAATGATCAACAATCATAATGTCTCCAAGTATCACTTAATCACAATGATCTGACATACTAGGTTAACCTCATAACTAATGATGTAATATTATAATGCATAACTTTAAAGTTAACCTTACAGTGTTCACGTTCGATCTTTAACTTGGAGTTTATATCGTCATTGTCGTTCATTGTGCATCACTAGTTCCACTAGTTATCTCATTGCATTTCATGCCACATGATGTCACCTGAAAAATGTTAAATAATGGGATGAGCGTAAACAAGCTCAGTAAGTAAATTTCTAGCTTTGCCATGGGTCAGGGTTAGTTCACAAGAATATTTGAGAAAAGGGATAACAGATAACCAATAGTCAAATGAACAATAAGAAATACATAGCTAGTCACCAAGATGCGTAACAATGACCCGAGGGTCCAAAAGGCTTATCCCGAAATAAGATATAAGAAGGTAGTAACAATGAACCCAACAACCGGGATCTAGCCAATCATGATAATCTGCTGCCACAACAATTACGATAGCTGATCAAAAGTATGACATGCTTGCATAGAATGTGATCATTCAACGAGTACCAAAAATACATGATCATCAAGTAAAGTATAACATAATTGCAATAATATGATCATTCAACGATGCCAAAAATATATTATCATCGAGTTCTAATAACCCAAATATGCGTGAATCACCCGGGGCCCGGCAGACCCCACTAAAACGCATACTCAGATCCGCCACAGTTCCTCGGGCTCTCTGAAAAGCATTAGAGCTCTTTTCTCTATAGGTCCCGAAGGACATACAAGACCCCAAAAGGTCTTTCCCCCACGCAATCTGTGAATAGATGGGTCATTGTGACTGAGCACAACCCCGGGTCCATGCCAAATATTATGATCAACAAAATTCCACACGGGATGTACAACCGTACAAATAAATGATATCACAATCAACAAATCATGAAGTGTGTGGAATAACAAGATTTCTATCAACAGAATATATCTCAAGATTTGGTCATGGCATGATAGTGCAACGATGCTCAAGTATTAGTGATCGAGTTCACAATGATGCAAGCAAGCAGGTCAAATCCAAAGAACAGGCATAACCGATAACCACAAGTCGATTGGCTTCAAATCAAGTACATTAGGTAGTGATAGAGTACAAGTTTGGCAGCATATGGAATAAATGTGACTGGCTGAGGAAGGACCACATAACAAAGTTCAGATTTATTTACCTCGGTTTCTTAGTGTCATATTCTCCATTAACAAATACTCTGATGATCTCCAAATACTTCAGGCATATCCTTGCATAGCCTGAATAATCATCATTAATTACAAACAGATCAGAATTCATTCATGCATGTCTTATTCATCATCTTAGGAGTCTATTAGATCCCCTAATTAGGTTCATTGGCCTATTACCCACTCATTGGGTTTCAACTTATGTTATTAAATTCCTTAAATAGGCTTAGCAGCTGTTCGGATAATATTTTAAGTCGTTTCGACTCCAGTCGTTATCGATTAAGCACTTACTTGCCCTCAGGGGCAAAATGGTAATTTTGTCATTTTTTCCCCTGACCCTATCATGGTCCCCAGAATAGTCTACATATCGTATATATAAATTTTTGAGTCTTTTGGACTTCATTTGATATCTGCTTTTGATTATCGGGACACACCGATCATTTTTGGTTTTATACGTTGACCGTTCCGAAGTCATATTTAGCCCTTCGATTTTCATGATTATGCTTATGCTTATGATAATTTACTAGATTAGATTGACCTTTATTCGACCTCTACTTTACACTTACCGTGCTCAGGGGTATTTTGGTCATTTTACGTTTCGTAAGATTCTGACTCCGATTCATCATTTAACCCTATATGTGAGTCCACAAGCATTTGAGCTTCTATTGGTATCAACTTTGTCCCAATCGGACTTCATTTAGACATCAAAGGCATTTTGGTAATTTCACATGCCATAGCTAAATTTTCGGGACCTCGGTTCATTAAATGGACCTGACCATTGAGTCCAGAATGCCCGACATAGTCAAAATAGACTGTCTTTTATTTTTATTTGGGCCTAGGTATCATTAGGGGTAGTGCGGTCATTTACCACTTACAGGTCTGTATTTTTCGGTACTGAATTTTCCAAATCGGACTCCGCCATTGAGTTTGGAATGCCTGAAATAGTGAAAATACACTATTTATTTAATTTATTTGGACTCCGTTTGACGTATTTAATGTCCACGGGTAAAATTGTAATTTTACCTATTTAATAAAATAATTAATTAATTAATTAATTATTTTTTCAGGGGCTTAATTGCACAATTTTTCTAAAATGGGCCACTATATAATATTCAGAACTGTTGGGAGTTAAACCGTAATATCAGAAAACATATGGGGTCAAAACAGAATTTTATAAATTAGGTGTTCAGACCAAAGGGTTCTAGGGTTCAATAATTGAACCGGTCCAAAAATATTGTGAACCAACTGGTTCACTGTCCTTCAGAAAACCGGAATTCAATATCCTGGTTATCCTTAATTTCTCCCTTATCCTCGGTTTGGACAGGCCCAAATCCTGATTTCTATTTCATATCCGTGTTACCAAACAGACGGAATTCAGGTTTTAATTTAAAACCTTTAACCAAAACGGTACCGTTCTAATTAAGAGGTGGCACGTCCGTGCGTTGACACATGTCTGAGTCGACTCGGTCTGTCTCGAACAAGTTGGCGAGTCAACTCCGTCTTCTCCATCGAATGACCCACTGTTGCCCTAGTTTACAGTTTTGATTTTTCTCAATCTCGTGGAGTTTCAGGTATGGTTTTCAACTGATTTCCATCCCAAAAGATTTCTGGATGTCAAGCCAATATTTTGGCATTGTTTTTGAGCTTCGAATCCACACATGGAGCTCGGTTCAGTCCCATTATCGTGGAGGACAACAACCCAGTCGTGTGCCCTCATCTCTCAACCAAATCTCATGAGGTTTGGTTCTCTGTGACCCTTTCAACAGGGGATTCAAGTTCCCATCAACAAAATTCAGTTTAGGGGTTTATTTCCGAGTTTGGGTTTCATGGCTGAAACCTATAGCTTCGGTTTTGAGGGCCTTCCTATGTGATGTTGGGTCGTGGATGGTGATATTTGGAATCCCCTTGGTGTCTAGATCAGGTCTTGACATTCAGAATTCCATTTGGTTGAGGTCGATTCAGACCTGCAATTTGAGGTCATCAATGGAGGTCTGTTCACGGTTTTTGGGGTTTTCAAGCCTATCCGACCCTCTCAGTCATTCTATAACAGTCCTAAGCCTCACAGAAGTTTATATATATAGTTTATATGGACCAAAACTATCAGAAACAGACCCAAAATTTAAACAGGAAATTTTTGCAGTTTTGGGTGTTTACCTCTCAAGCAGTGGGCTTCCTTCCCTCATGCTCAGTTCTGATCTTTGGTGGTTCAGTTCCTTGGCACCTCTGACCTTCAGTCGTGCCTCAGTTCCTTCTTCCCTTGTGCACCACCAATGGAGATGCCATCTCACACCATGGATATACATACTTGTTCACATACACAAGTTCACACATGCAACCTCACTCCTCACTATTTCTCTCACTCTAACAGACGTGCCCACCCTCTATAACAGTTCTGATCTCTTTTACAAATAGCCCCCATTTTGAAGGTCCCAAGGTGAGTACATATATATCTATATATTATTATACATACCTATACATATACATCTCTATATCTAGATGTATATATCAGAGAATCAGTGGGATCATAGGGCTGATGTGGGCTGATGCAGGCCAATCATGTGGGGTTTGCATGCAAGGCCATTGGCCAATTTGGGTGGCAGACTTGGTTCGATTGTGTTCATATACATTTCTATTGCACATGTAGGCACAAAGGTGTTGGTAGTCCACCTGGTAACTTTTTGAGTGAAGTTTCTTTCCCTCCATAGGTCAAGGGTTCAATTCCCCTTGGCCTCACTTTTGGCCATTTTCCATATTTTGGGCTAAGGCCCTGTTTGGCTGCGCATTAATTCTGTTTCAATGTTTCCTACATAACTTTCATTCCGTAGCTCCTTTTTCGATACAGTTTGTTCCGAGAGTTTGTATTTCAGTTATCTTTAGTGTTAGAGGTTTTGTATCATTTATTATTTATTTCGGATTTCCGTAGTTAGCTAATTCGAGTTCCGTCAGTGTGAAAATGGCATTATTTCATCGAATTAATCAGTAATTTGGGTTCGGGTGTTGCACCCTCTTCTCCAGACATATTAATTATTTTATCAGTCTATCGCGACCGTCAAGATTATGATTAATTCCCTTAAACATTCTGTAAGTCGGTACTAATTAGTAATTACCAAGTTAATTAATAATTAGTCAGGTCGGGATGTTACAATCTGAGTCTTCATAGACATATAAATGTTAATATATAGACGAAAAATAACCAGAAATTAACAGCAAAACTAATCCAGCGCGCCTATATATATGCATGTATGTATACATATATCCATATCCGTGTGTGTAACTTACCAAACAGGGCCATAGGCACCTCTACCGATTGGTCGTATGGGAGGAACGTATTTGTTTGAGACCCCAAATAAGTTTCCATACACATTGTACTGGACATATCTGCCGCCATGTGTGAGCACACCTTTGATATTACCAGCAGAACTCGACTCCATAGACATGTTCGATCTCTCGACAAAGAAGCTCTGTAATTGGAAACCTCAAAGGCGAGCCCTCGCTACATTAGCCAGAGCTTTCGCGATGGCAGATTTACATATGTAATGGATTTGGTCGTTTGGTGACCTGTGTGAAGCAGCGTGAACATGGTTTGAAAATTCGTGAAATGAAGCTGACTTTTACCGAGATAGATTTATTATATATTATATGGACTTTTCTTGGGTTTTTTTTTTTTTAATCCCACTGAGATATGGGAATGAATAAGATGCTTTGTAGGACAGCGGAAGATTTGTACTACTCCTCTGTCTACCATCTGATCAAATGGCTCGGATTTGAGAATTGTGTGGAGCCATGTTTGGATGAGCCGTGGACATTTCAGAATTTGAAATTCAAATTGGGATTTTTTTAATATTTGAATATTTGGTTTGATATTTTTATAATATTTATTTGCGTGTTTCAAAGTTGTGGGAACAAAAAAGGTATTGTAGTTTAAATTTTGGATATACCGGTAATTTTTTCTCTTCCTTTTCTGTTTCATCAGTTCTAATTCTTGTGAACCCCACATATAAATATATTTCTGAATTTTTTGTGAATAACATTCCACTTTATTTTATTTTTGGCTTTTTGATAATAACATTTTGTCAAGACGGGGATTATTTACTCTTACATGACTTGAGCAAAGAGTGAACATTGGTCTATTGGCATATCTCAGTGCTTATATTCTTTCTCTTTCAGGAGCATCAAGTGGTATTGGCACAGAGACCACACGTGTCCTTGCCTTGCATGGTGTACAGGTAATTATGGCGGTAAGAAATACAGATACAGGTAGAAAAGTCAAAGAAGCTATCCTTAAGGAAATCCCGAATGCTAAAATTGATGTTATGGAATTAGACCTCAGCTCAATGGCATCCATAAGGAAATTTGCATCGGAATATAACTCCTCGGATCTTCCTCTGAACCTCCTCATGTAAGAATACTATGTAGGGGAATTGAATATACTGCTGTCTTATTTTTTGTATTATTTTAAAGTTTTGAATCACACAGCATTTTAGAGACCTCCCTCACCAGTGTTTGTCCTTTTTGTTTGAAGAAACAATGCAGGGGTTATGGCTCCTCCTTTTATGCTTTCCCAAGACAACATAGAGCTGCAGTTTGCAACTAACCATATAGGTATGTTACATAATTACATTTAAGTTGTTAAAATGTTTGATATTTGTTTGTTTGTTTTTTTTTTAAAAAAATAATATATATATATATATATATATATATATATATATGTGAGCTTGTGGGTGCTACAAAATTATCTAAGGGAACCAGTTTCAATAGTTTCAGACTCTTGAAAATTCAGTTCCATTGATGGTCTATTTTATGTTATTATTTGTTTTTTTTTATTATACAAAAATCAGAAAGATTGGAGATCTGGAACAGATTTATCATCAATAGTAGTTGCTTAAAGGTGAAATTTGTTAGAATTTGTAGTTATATGTGAGAGAGAAAATGGGATGCAGAGTAAAAAGATGAACTGACACTAATAATTGCTAGATCATCAAGGTTGATAGTGGTCTCTTTAGCTGAGTACAAATTCAGATCCCAGGAAACTCCGGAATGCCAAAGTAACCAATGTTTAGTTTAGCTATATAGGGTTCCTAGGTTCATGCTAAATTCTCCATATTGTCAGAGATCCTCTATCTTATTCCCCCCCCCCCCCCCCACCCCACCCCACCCAAACACACACACACACACACACACACACACGTCTTCTTTATAATATTTCTTTTGTCCTCTCAAGCCTTCAAATACCAACCACCTGCAGGGCTGCAATATGACGAAAGATATAACTTTCAAATGAGTACACATACCTTTTTTTCCCCCTCTTTTACTTTTTTGGATTTTTTTATTAATCAAGAAGGCCTGAGTTCTATCATATTTTAAAGCTCTGGAAACTGAAAATATCCCACCTTTTCTCTTATTGATAATAATTGTTTTTTTTTTTTCTTCAGCCAAGAGGATCTCTAAGGAAAGTTCTCAAAATTGGAATGACCAATTCTTGTTTGAGTTCGTATTGGTAGTTTTGAAAAGCTCTGTTCATTGCATGCTTTATTCTCTTAATACATACACACGTACATACAGTCTTGTTTGAGTTCATGTTGGTAGTTTTTGAAAATCTCTGTTCATTGCATGCTTTGTTTTCTTGATGCATACAATCATACAATAACACACACACTTTTATAGGGTTCCCAAGTTGATATGCCGCTAGTATTTTTTTTTTATGGAAGCGATGGAGTGTTCCAATTAATGTACTACAATGAATTGAACAGTACAAATTAACAGAAAACTACACAACTGAACAGCGGCGGGAGCCTCTCAAATATGGGCTCTGGATCTGGACAGACAACCAGCCAACCCGTGGTTGTGTGGAAATAAATGCTCACATCCCCCGTAATGGGGGGAGTAAGACTTGAACCCATGACCTCCCCTTTGGGGGAGGGCATGGATGGCCAATTGGGCTAGTCCCAATTAGTTTGATATGCTACCACTCTTAAAAGTCATAAAAAAATGTCATGCAAATATAAGAGAATATATTATTGTTTTGCAGGTCATTTTCTTTTGACAAATCTGTTGTTGGAGACCATGAAAAATACAGCACGTGAAAGCCACATAGAAGGAAGGATTGTTAACGTTTCATCAGAGGGTCATAGGTTTGCATATCGTGAAGGAATTTGTTTTGATAAAATCAATGATGAATCAAGGTAATTGTGACAGCATTTTCTTATGTAACTTTCTCTAACTGGTGTTTATTTTTGTATAGTAATTTTTGTTTGTAGAAAATGAGTTGCTTATTATATTTCTTAAGCTCCATTAAGTAGAACTTATTTTCCTCGATTTTCTATTATTCTTTTCAGTTACAGCAGTATATATGCTTATGGACAATCGAAGCTTGCTAACATATTGCATGCTAATGAGCTTTCAAGGCGCTTGAAGGTAATTGGTCTATTCTTGGCAATAAATTATCCAATAATTGACAGTAGGATAGTTGTTTTTTCTCCTGTATTTTTCTTGTTTGAAGGTCTTATCATGACAATGTAAGAATTCAGTTCCTCTCTAGCACCAAATTAATCTAATAAATCTTACTATATATATATTTATGTGTGTGTGTGTATTTATAGTGGGATGCCTTTGGGATATTTTGTTTACCATGTTTACTTGAATGGTTTCATGTTAGTGTCTTTCGCAAGAAATTCAGATTGCTGTGTGTACCAGATTAAAATGACTGGCATTATTATTACCGATCGATAAAATTCATATCTCTAAAAAATAGGGGTCCTTTTATGGTAAAAAATTCATTCATCCCAGTAATTTCATAAGAAAAAGAAGAAAACAGCTTGAAAGAGGATAGCCAAACAGTGATCGGCCGGTAGGCACTTTGGTGCTGGTTCCTCAATCCACTCTCTATCGTGACTCGCAATATGTACCAGAGATCAAGGGAGAGTCGAATTCCAAGACACAGCTCAACAAAGAATTGTCCAACTATTTGGGTATGCCAAGTTAATAGTTTACTTCTCAAAATTTCATGTGTCCTACATTCGTTTCTGCAAAGAGAGAACCTATCCACTATTTGTTTCTATTAACTTCTGTCACTTTGCTGCCTTCTATATCCCTTGCTTATATTAATGTTTTGGTTGCTTCAATAATTTCTTAGTAGCAAGTCCGGTGAACATCTATTTTAATCAGTAAACAGCAAATCGTGAACCATTTTATATTAATTAAAAATTTGAAAGTTTCGTAATTAGCAACTGGTGTAGCACTTTATATAATGACACAATTTTGTACCTAGCAACTGGCCTAGTGCCTAAAGGCTGAGGTGCTTGATGTCCTTGCGATACACAAACAAGATTCTCAGTGCCAGTGCCAGTGCCTTGCCAAAGCCTTGATGGAGACACTAGGTCCTCCAGTTGGGAAGAATGGTTAATAATTACAGCGATTTTGATTCAAAAGGTTATATTCCCTGTGAGAATTCGGTGGCTTTTTCTGCTTTTGAAACTTTCAAACTAAAAAAAATCTAGTAGGACACTCTCAGCTTAATCCATTCAGAATGTGGTGTTGTATGTGTCATCCACATCCCGTCAACTGTTAGCTTGAGTGGTATCTCGTGCCAGCCCCAAGGGCATAGAAGTGGGGTTGAAGTCCCAATTGAGAAATGAGTGAATATTTAGTACTTATCTTTTGAAAAAAAAAAAACAAAAAAGAAAAGAAAATAAAAATGTGCTGTCCCCATTTTCGTGCTCCATATTTGACATTTTGCTCTCAAGCAACCATAGGAGTGATACACCTCGTACTTGAGCTTAACCAGAGATGACAGGCTCGCAATTCATTGATGACTCCCCTTCTCCACTTACCTGTTCTAAATGAATCAGCCATATGCTACAAAGTATATGAGAGTGATACACCTCGTACTTGAGCTTACCCAGAGATGACGGGATCGCAATTCATTGATGACTCCCCTTCTCCACTTACCTGTTCTAAATGAATCAGCCATATGCTACAAAGTATATGAGAATAGTATCTATGACTATGAGTACTAGAGACAGATTACATTTGAGCAATCTTGCTTCTCTCTGAGAGTAAATAGTTGCATTTCCTTTGGAGTTGAGTGTTATCTCTTACAACACAGAGTTCATCTAAGGTCATACCTCGTTGATATGAGCTATGGTTGATGACAACAGTCACCTGTGGCTTTGGTTAATATTTAATTGTTATCACATTACCACAGTAGCGGAATCTAATATAACACTGTTGGTTCTGTTTCTGCAATTGATCAGGAAGAAGGGGTCGAGATAACTGCCAATTCACTTCATCCTGGACCTATTGCTACCAATCTTCTTCGGCACCACGGTTTCATTGATGGTAGACATTTGTGCCTTTCAATTTGTATCTGATTTTGTTCTCTAAAAATTTATTTGGGCATATTGCAACTTGCTGGAATGCTGAGGTTCAATTTCATAAATCAGACCTGCAAGGATGCTCCTTCTGTTCAGGATCCTGAAATGCTTGCTAATTTGTAACAATAAAAAAAAAAAAATCCTTATTTACTTACGCTACTGTATTTTGTTGTGAGAATAATCTTTCCTAATTCCTGCTGCAAAAATAACCAAATCTTGTAGAACACAACTAGGTTAAATCAACAAATGCCAAGAGAGGTAAGGGTCTGCCAGCAAAATTCTGCTATGTCAGTTCAATGGCTCCTAGAGTGAAAACACTTAGAAGCATCAGTGGATGCAATTCAGAGGGAGGAATTACAATGTAAGAGATGATTTCTGAAAATTGTGTAATGAAACATTGCATACAAAGGAAATGAATTGAGACCAGTAGTAGACATAAACTCTTCATTTTGAAAACCATTTGGTGATAGAGTGAGTGCACCATTTAGGTTCTGTGCTAACTTTATACATTTTTTTTGGCATGTCTATAGTATCATCACTGCATTGGAAATGTTCCGTTCATGAAGAAAGGATTGCAACCTGCTTGAATTTGATACAACATCTTAAAATATGCCACAAGAAGTATAAACATTAGTTGCTCATGAGTTTCTCATTAGTTCTCTTTATTTAATGTATTGGGTTTGATATTAATGATTTGGTTCCTGTCTTACTGATTTTTTTAAAAAAAACTTAATGACTTGGTTCTCCCTTTCTTGATGCAGGCATTGTGAATATCGTTGGTAAATATGTGCTTAAAAATGTTCCACAGGTCTGTTCTCTATATCTAATGTAAAATTCACAAGTTCAATAATCACAATGTTTTGATACAAGAACCCTGATGTGCTCGCTCAAACAGAGCCATTACATGGCAGTTTGCTTATTAATTTCATTCATTTCTGGTTCTAGGGAGCAGCAACTACATGCTACGTGGCATTGCACCCGCAAGTTAAGGAGGTAAGCGGCGAGTATTTCTCAGACAGTAATCTATCCAAACCAAGCTCTTTGGCTAAAGATGCTGAGTTGGCTAAGAAGCTGTGGGACTTCAGCTTGAGCTTAACGGATCCCAAGTAGTTGAGATGTTGATGGTGGTTGTTGATTTGTGGAATGCCTTGGGCTAAATCTGTTGACTAATAAAATGCATTGGTTTGATGTACGTTGGTTTTTGAAAGCAGTTTGATGTGTTGAGCTCGAGACAAAAACTTGGAATACAGAAAGATCTTTCAAGGTCATTTCTTTGTTACATGGGGATGGATCAATTAGTTCTTAGCTAATTCTAATGACCACCCCATCATGACACTGATGGGAGTTTAAAAACCAAGATCTATGGAAAAATTAAAAAAAATAAAAGATGGATGGCATGAAAATCATTTATATATATATATATATATATATATATATTCTGATTCTAGATCACTTCTTCAGACTTTAATTTCTTAATATATTCCGGTAATGGATAAAATATAAGAATAATTTTGTTACTATTATTTCTGAGATCATACTCTTGGGGAAGTGCAAAATGAACAGGAAAACAATTGTGGGCACACCTACTGACACTTCTATCAACACTGCTCATCTTCCAATCTGTTTCTAAGGGTGTTGTCTTTGTAAATCCTAAAGAATTAGTCTAGTGCACAAAACTCCAGGTTAAGATGCATACAATCTTACTCCAGCAAGTTGGGAGGCTGTTTTTGTTTCTTTGTAATTCCTAATAGTTGATAAATACAATCGTCCTGGAGGCTTCACCCTTGTACGTCCTGCAATGCCCATGTTAGAAAGGTCTAACTCTGACATCAACTGCTAAAATGTCTAGAGTGCTGAACCCTGGTCCCTGTTGATGACGGAGCTAGTTCCAAATTAGCAAAAATTCATAGATCTGAGCAGGACTTATAAATCCTTCTGTTCAAAACTGTAAAAAAAATTTCTCAACTCATAACCACTACCAAAAGAGTTCAAGAGACGGGAATTAGATTTTCAAATTTGAAAGGGTTAAGATTTAGATACAATAATTTTTGGCAGGATAGCCCATTAAGTTGAAAATGAGCTTCCATGTGCCAATGCAACAGATTGAACAGGTCAAGCACAACATTTTCTCAAACTATCTTCTCAGCAAAATCTGGACTCTTTTAACTTAGAACCCAACCTACCTTCTGTACAGCGCCCTCCCCCCACCCGGAAAAAAGAAAAGAAAAGAAAGAAACATGACAATGGAGTCCAAAACAAAGGGTTTTTCCAGGATACTCTTCTCTTTTCATGTATGATAACTGAAAAATGTACAGTTCTTTACACTAGCTGAATGTTCTTCGCGAAAGGAATTGCTGAATGCTAAAGCTCCCAATGCTTTCACCTTCTCTATGTAAAAGCAAAAAATTAAGTCACCCAGGTAAGCTGTGCATCCAGGAAGATACAGTAGATGTAACAAAGACAATAATATTTTTAAAATGAGTGCAGGTTAAACATTTTAAATGCAATATTACTTACCATAGGAACTGAGCATCAATGCTCAAGGCCACAATGAATAATATCTTTCCTTCCATTTTTGCTAAAGGAGGTCCATGTGCAGATTAAATTCCGTTGCTGCAACTGGGCATTGGAGAGCCAGGATTAAGGTCAAAAAACGGGTTCAACTTTGGATGATCCCTCAAGAGCTGCTGGGATACACGATTGGCCAACACTGACTGTACATCATATGGTTCCCTTGAGTTTCCATGGACAGGTCGTACAAACTGATTTGCAAGAAAACCATTTTCAGATGGAACCATCTCCCGGAAAACATGAGATGCCTGTGGCATCCCTCGAAATAGATCAGGCTTAGGGTCCTGATAGGGGCTGCTGCCATTTGAGTAGAGACTATTTTGGGACCATGGTATTGCTCCCATGCCTTCATGCAAGTAGGCGGTTGGCTGCTTTGGCTGGTGAAATGGAATGGCACCACTGCCACCAGTGCGAGGGGTGGAAGTACCAGATGTAGTACGAGGGCTGGATATGGGAGAGGGAGACATCCGTCCACTCATATGTTGGGGTGATCGTGAATGTAGCAGAGGGCTCCCAATAGGAGAAACTGGGCAAGACATGTTCCTTGTTGTGTGGGCATCACTGGAAATGAAATGAATGATGAAAGATTTTATCATACAAACGACACCATTGGCAATGTTACAATAATCCATTACAATGTATTCTCTGAAGCACATAGCTCATCAACAAATTGGTAGCTGATGATCAGAGCAACAGGTGCGAAGTCAAACTAGGCACTCAGAAGCATCAACACTTGTGTCAATGCGGATCTTTTGGAGAGTAATAATAATAATAGAAAATATGCCTTTAATTTCACATCCAACATAGGGAAACTAAGAGGTATCATTGCCCCAAATAGAAGTTCATGTGAGAAAAGCTTCATAAAATTATACATGCAATAATAAACAACTTATGATGGCTCTAGGCCACATCCAATAACCAATACTCCCTATGTCCCAATTTTATAGTCCCTTTTTTGGAAATCCGACTTTTTAAAGATACAGGTATTTTTTACTTATCAAAAAATAAAATAAAATAAAATACGTATTTAATGTGTTCACACTCAAGTGAAAAGAATAAATTGCGAGACTAACCCTCCCCATTCACATTAGTTAATACATCCACATCATTAAATAAAAGGTTAATTTAGAAAATTTATAGCAATTTGCCTATTAACTTTTCAAAGTAAACTTATATGCTAGGATATCCTAAAAAAGAAAGGACTTTAAATTTGGAACGGAGGGAATACTAGCTTTTTTTCCTTTTGGTAACAAATAACCTATAAAGCACTAACACTCTATTTTGCCACATGTATTTGTGTCGAACACGTTAAGACACGTCCTAGACATGCAAAAAAAGTGTCCAAGTTTTTTGAATTTCAAACACGTTAGGACACATTTTTTGTTTTGGTTTTTTTCTCCTCTTTTTTTTTTTTTTTAGATTTTTTATGTGTGTGTGTTATATGTAATAGTTAGTAAATTTGTTTTGAAACTTGGATCACGGATGTTGATGATTAATGAAGAAATTCTTGAGTTTTTATGTTATTTTGATATCTTAATATTATTGATGTAATTTGTGTGTGAGGTTTTTCTTACATGATAATATAAAAAATATAAAAATATATATATTTAATGTGTCCTTGACGTAGCCGTGTACTATTTTTTTAAGAAATGCAGTGTCCGCGTATCCATGTCCTTGTTTCTTAGTGAATAACATTAAGGAATTCCACATAAGGAAATGCATAATTTCAATCAACACAAGGACAGTCAGCAGATCCACAAGCAGCCAGATCATGACAGCCGCTGATGTTATTTTAACTGTATGCATGCGCTTTGTTGCATGCATGGTGCACATTTGAGAGAGGGGAAGGGAGAGAGAAACCTGATTCCTGAGCCAGATTTTGAACCTCTCAAGGGATGGATAGCAACTCCTTCTGAGACCAAGGATGGAAGATTTCTGGCATGTCCTACGCCCTAAAAATATAAGTGCATGAACCAAAAATCAACAAAGGGAAATCCCAAATGCCAGAAACAATAACGGGAGTGAGCATACTCAATTAATATAAGCTCAAACGAAGTACATCACAGACCAATAAAATAAATAATATGATTGCCAGCGCCAATTTAGTCAGACTCTTCATTTATCAAGACTTGTTTATTAGGAACAGGACTCAATAGAAATATACCACATTAAAATAGTACAGGAAAGCATCAATTCTGAAAGCATAGTTGGTTGGTCAAGCCTATAAGGAAATAGCATCATTCCACAAGACATCCACTCCAGAAACTAGTATGTTGGTGATATGTTGCCAATTTTTTATTTTTTTTTTATAGAAGCAATGGGTGTTACAATTCATGTATTATAATAAACTCTATTACAACTAACTCAATCAACTTACAAGACTATATGAACCTTACTCCAAGAGCCTCTGTAATATGGGCCTTGGACAAACAACCCAACCCAGCCCATGGCTGGGTGGAAATAAATCCTCACATCCCCCTAGTGGAGAGTGAAACTTGAACCCATGACCTCCCATTTGAGGGAGGCATCAGTGGCCAACTGGGCTAGCTCCAGTTGGTATATGTTGCCTTTTCACAAAAATGTTTGTTGTTAACTGGTGTCATGTTAAACTTATGTCTGGACATGTCAGTAGTCTTAAAAAGGTAAAAGATAGAGGGGAACAGGAGACAAGTTACAGACTACTAGTCTTACCGAGTTGGGACGCAACTTCCATCCTTCATGTTAAGATGTCCCTAGAAACAGATTATTTGTTTGACTCTTGGGAAAGCAGCTATCATGTTTTTCCTTAAATGTCCTTTCGGGAAATAACTTCCAGTCCCGATCTTAAGGATAATCTCCCTCGGTAGATATTCACCAGACATGAAACCATTATCAGCAAACAGGATAACCAGACCTCTTCCCCCACACACCTGCTTTGTACAACATTCTACAAAGCAGTAGATTCCTATGGAAAGAAGATGTAAAAAGTAGAAAAACCTAACCTTCAACATCTGTAAGATGCAAATATCAATTACGCATCAATTTTAGTAATTGCTTGGAAGCTGCCTTAAAGATGGGACCTAGGTGCACCTATCAAAAAAAACGAAAGAAAGAAAGAAAGAAAAAAGAGAAAAATAGATGGGACCTGGGTGCCCAATTTGCGAAGCAAGAGCGGGAGCGAACATAGAAATGAGAGCGTGAGAGTATCAACTTTGGAAATAACAAAGATTGAAAGCACCTAGAGAGCGACTAGATATATGTATATGTAACTATAATTTTTAATATTTATTACAAAAAAATAAAAAAACAGGTCATGTAGAACCAAAAAGATCCCATAGTACAGTGGCAAGGAACCACTTTTGGACTTCATGGGTAATAAGTTTGAACCTCGTTGCCATAGCGATGTGTTGCTACACGTCACTAGTACTCTCTTATCTGTAGCACAAAACAGGACATGTAGAACCAAAAAGATCCCATAGTTCAGTGGCAAGATTCCACTTTTGGTCTTCATGGGTCATAAGTTTGAACCTCATCACCACGTCTTAATTTTTAGCATAGCTTTGTTCTGTCCCCGGGTGCACTTTAGTGAGTGGTAGTCCATATGTGCTACATGTGATCTGCAATATGCCGCAACAAGAAATCATTTGAAATCCAGCTATTAAAATGAATCTGTGAATCAAGACTGAATTTTCTCTCAACTCGCAGACCCATGAGTTGACAGCATGTGTGCCTTGTTGGATGGATTAGGCCAATTAAAATAGGAGAGTTATTCATCTTCAATAAGAAATGTTTATCATCACTCTCTTCTTCATTTTAGCTTCAAAAAGTAGTATCTTATTTCACAAGCCATTCAATTACCATCCATTACAATGGTTTGGTGTCTTTTAAAAAAGAGGTGATCACAAAATAACCTTGCCAGAACTGGGAACAAAAATGATCTTTTTTATTAACCCATCTTCTAGTCTACCCTTTCCTACAAACAAACCCCCTTTCAAGGATCAGCTTTCTGCAAGTAAATTTTTACCCAAGGATACTAAAAGAAATGGGTTGGCTTTTAGATGCATTATCCACAATTTAAACAGCATGTCCTCACTCCAAAGTCCAAACATTTTATTTCCTTAGCAGAAACAAGCAGAACATGCCTTTAAAAAGAGTCCAACAAGACCAAAAATATATATATAAGGCATTTCTTGGACAGCATTGATTCTGAGATACAGGTGTAGCAGATCCCAATACATTCAAAATAACATATCTTCACAGAACATAACACAGCAGAATCTGAGTCATTATCAAACCTAAGCATGTTATGCAACTACATTTGCAGATGCATTAACGAGCAAGCTACAACAACAAAGAAGTTCATAAACCAACAGCAACTTTTATCCACTAATGTTACAAAGAAAAAAGTGAATAAACAGATAATTAACATATAGGAAAAGAATCGTGAAATGTACTCCACCCACCGAAAGAAAGGTCCAGGAAGTGTATCACAACAGTAAATAACTTGACGACACTTTCAATATTTTTCCCAATCTGTGAAAAGGCTTCCTATCAACATCTCCTTTACCTAGCCACTTCATTTTCCAAACATGAGAACCAAGTTTGAATGCAACAAACCATTCACATGCATGCAACTCAGAGGCATATGGTGCCAGCAGCATCACAAAAAAGGATAACATGAAGGAAGGGGGGGGGGGGGGGGGGGGAGAAGAGAGAATAAAAGATTAAAAGGAAGGAAAAAGAATGAATGAACACTCACCGGAGATCTCACTGCATTTGAAGATGCCGGTGGTGATTCTAGAGGTTCAGGATATAGAATGGGTCTTTCCAATGGTGCAGCATTTTTAACAAAAGGGTGCTCCAAGAGCTGAGCTGCAGTAGGACGGTGTAAGGGGTTGCGTTTCAAACACAGCTGCACAAAGTCCTTGCCATCATCTGAGAGATGATCTGGGATTTCAGGAAGTTCCTTGCTGTTTCCAATCTTAAACATTGCAGCAACCTTTTGAAGAAGCAAACAGAATAACATAAGAGAAAAATCAGGTCAAGCAATCCATATGCCTAGCATGAGTTTTCTTTCTCTGATACTCAAGAAGCAGAATATTCTTAATCTTATTAAGCCTTTGTATCCAAATCTACTAACCCCTTCATACTTGCTCCAAGGTGGTTTTGTTGTAGCCATTTCCAAAACTGTGCACCCAAGGCTCCATATATCCACAGCAAGATTGCAACCATTCGAATTCCTTATAACCTGCACAACCAACACGATCGATGTAATACTGGAAAGCATTTTTCAGGAACAGTAACACAAGTATGACTATATAACCATGCTGACCTCAGGAGCCATCCAGTAAGGGCTTCCCTTGAATGATAATGGACAAGACTGTCCAGTAATCTGCAAAATTTTCCAGTTAAATTAGGTTAAAAACCGAAGCCTTTTAAAGATGTGTACAAAATATTACAATCACCTTAAACCAGGTTACCAAGTGCTCAATTCTTGTATTAACAAGCTTAATTTCACCATTCCTTAAAATGGCTAAATTTTTCAAGATTAACATTCACATCATATCTTTCACAGAATAATAACACATTAATGTTAGCATGTAATTTGAAAACAATTGTATTAGTAGAGCTTTGGTGCCACTTAAGTGCGACATCTGGTACGTGATATGTCTATTTTGTAATCTAGGTGCAAAGAGGCATTGGTTTGACAATACCTACTTCTGCTTCTCATTTTAATCCAGATTTCTCTATCTTTTTGCATCTGACATCTTCATCTAGAGAACACAAAACCTGAGGAGCCTACTATCTAATTTACTATATATACAAGGGAAAGTTGCTTGGAATTGTTCTGTCAACCAAAATTAGGTTTTCATTGCCCAGGTTTACCCTTGCTAAACCTTTTATTCCAATTCCATTCAAGATTCTGATCTTCCCCATCTTTTTGTTTGTGATATTTCCAACCAGAGACCCGAGGAAGTCCCTCTCTTAACCCTCTGGTCCTACCTTCTCTTCTTCTCACATTTGACCATTTCGACAAGAATTAGCTCAACCTTTTAACATGTTTCTCTCAATTTCCCATGTGAAACCTTTACTTGCAGTCCTATCCTTCAGAAAAGATTTTGTCCATGATTCGACCAATGAAATCTTCAACTTCAAATTCCAAGAAGAGGAACATTTGATGATCATAGCAAGTTAGAGGCACGCAGGAGAATAAACTGCAGATCATGGTGTTCCTCAACTCACTTCAGTCAGGTTTGTTTACTTAATATGAAGTCTGTCTTCTTTAATGGATAAGATCCAAATGACATAGAATGCAACTTGCTTATGCTCGCAATAAAATGTGAATCCAAGGGCTATTCACTAAGAAAATTTCAGAGGAAACTTCCTAGATGAAACCTGTACTCCTATCAGTTTCAAGCAAATAAAGAAGGCAAGTGAAAATAGCTATCTCCTATTGCAGATCATGGCATGCCCCAACTCACTTCAGGCAGATTTGTTATCTTTATTTACTTAATAACTTCACAATTACAACTTTTTAAATGTACATGTATTGCTATAATATATTATACTTTTTATTTTGATTTTCTACAAGTCAGACTTTACCCCAACAATTTTGCATGATTCATGCTGTTCATTTTAAGCTATTGCTGGTTATAGACAGAATGTTGTTCCTGTTTCATGTTCAAGGATGTATTGTGTCGGGAAAATTTAGATGTACACTCTTACATGCTTTGCCATCCCAAAATCTGCCAATTTCACACGGCCACTGGGATCAACCAGTATGTTCGCTCCTTTAATGTCCCTGAACAAAAATCAATTTAATGAACCTCATCCAAAAGCACAGATAATGTTCTAAGAAGAGTAATGCAAACCAGGGCCATCACAAGTAATTAATAGTTGGCATGCCTATAGTATGATAACAACCAACCCACAATTTCCAAGAATTAAACTCACCTATGGACCGTCCTTTTAGCATGCAAATATGCAAGCCCAGACAAAATCTGTTGGGTATAGCTACGAATAGCTACTTCACCCAACTGGCCATAGTCTTGAAGAAGTTTGTAGATGGAACCACCAGACACATACTCCAGGTATATGTATAGCTTGTCATCCACCTGTTAAAAGAATATAGCACCAAGGAAAATGGTTAACAGAATCCAAGGCCTCAACTGCCATCTACTGATCTAATATCATTTTATGTTCATGTGGATGAAACTTCAAGTAGACACTAGCATGTACCAATTTTTAATAATGTTATTATGCAAATAACAAAAAAAACTAATCCTAAGTGTCAACAATTGTGATCTGCTGAGATAAGTAGAAAGCACCGCATCTACCACAAAGCAAATTCACAATGGAATTCATAACAGAGCTCAATTAACGTACATTTTTAGGAAAACTCACTTACAAAAAATGAAATAGGACAATATCAAGCTTGTAGATATAAATTACCAGCAATGATGATTGTGCAGAATTGAAAGTGAAAATGATGCATAAACGAAGTCAAAATGAAACATAAACAAAGCATAGAAGTTGCATCAAAGAGTACACAATAGTTTTTTTGGGTAAGTAAAGAGTGCACAATACTTACTGTCTCAGAGCCATAATATTGCACAATATTTGGATGTCGTAAACGACTTAGTAGTGCAATTTCCTGCCAAATATCAGTGGTAAGTATGGCATTTTCCACTATGTCATGAAAAGAAGCACAATTGGTAAAATTAAAACAGAAAAACATCTTTTTTTGGTCCATCAAACTACAAAATTCGAGCATATCTACTAGGCAAACTCACTTGCCCCAACTGTTGAGCACTTTCCTTTGACTTTGCATCATCTGAAAATAGTGTTACTTCCTTCATTGCACACATCTCACCCCTTTCACTAAAAGCCAGCAATAAAAAAATCAGATACACAAAAGTTTAAAGAAAAACTAACACAACAAAGAAAAATAATCAATTGCATAAACTGTACAGACAATGTGAAAAATTTGCTTCAAGTAAAGGATATCATCAGTCAAATACTCCAAAATTTAAATATGAGGTCATTTAAAAAAATTAAGTTAAAATGTAATCTATTAAAAAAGGATGATTTATTCAAATATCAACTAACTGGCTTGGTTATACCACTTAAATTGCAGAGGACCCGACATAAATATCATATTGTTAATTGTGAGAAAAAGGTACAATTTCAAAAATTAAAAAAGAAGCAACCGGAAAAAAATAATGGGAATACACCCCCTTTGTGTACAGACCTGTTAAAACCAAGATACACATGTCCAAATGCACCTCTGCCAAGTAGCTGTCCCTTCTTCCAGCGTGAGCCAGGGCTTGTTGGATTTTCTGCTCTACCAGGACTTCGTGGAACTGCAGGACTTGTTGCCGATGAATATGAAGGAGAAAAAGGGCAAGAATTAGAAATTGTAATGGGGGGAAGGGGCAAGCGGTGGCTTTGTTGCTTCCCTTCCTCAGGCCAGTTTGAGGGTGTCTCAGTAACTGTCCCACCAGCCCGTGGATGCAGAGGGGTGACGGCACCACTGTGTATTCTGGAGCTGGGCCCTGGGCTTGTCATTCTGGGGCTAGGTATTGGTGAACACTCGGGGCTACACCTGCTGTGTGGCCAAAACAGCTGTCCTGACATATCTGCTCCAACTGAGTTATGCCCAGAATTGTGACCAGAACCTGGACTAGAGCAGTGCCCAGATCCAAGAAAAGCTATATCTGGTATGTTTGAATATGGCTTTCCAGACAAGAAACCAGGGTTCATGCCTAGCTCAGGACCAAATACTCTCATTGGACTTCTGGAAGGACTTGACATTGAGCTGTCTGGAGCACTGTAGAATGCACCAGAATGAGGAATCTGTAAATTTGGCACATGTATGGTTGAAGGTCCCCACTTAGGTGATGTAGGGAAAGTCTGGTTATTCAACCAAATGTTGGCTGGCTTCAACATCTCTCTTGAGTTCTTTTGGGTGGCAATGGGAGATTGATCCTTGCGTTTCATGCTTCAGCAAGAGCAGAAATAATTTTGTTAGGGAAAGAACAAACACAAAAGTAAACTCATAAGCAATTGTCATGCATTGGACATCATAGCCTTAAAGGATTGAGATCATGGCTATTAATAACACATGCAAACTCACCAAGAAGGGCTGTTCATAGCAGTTTTGTTCCCATTTTCATAGTCAGATGCCTGAGGACTTAAGAGACGTGAGTCAGATGGATCATCACTATCAATGGAACTATCACTAAAAACAGAAGCAGCGGCCAAATCTCCCTCAGCATCTGTAGGATCTGGCCTCTTTGAAGCATGCTCAGGTCTAGGGACTAGAAAAAATGGCTTGGAGCCTGTTTCAGATCCTGTTTTTGGTGATGCATTGATTCCAGAATCAGTACGCCCAACACTCGCAAGGTGTAACACAGGAAGTGGAAGTGGTTGGTCATGAGGCCTTTCTGTAAAACTCTGACAGCGAGATACATGTGTGGAGGGCGATGGTGATCGTGACTCAGCACGAGATTGAGATCCTTTCTCTGAGACTGTGTCACTAAAACGTCTCTGCGAACTTCCTGACCTACTGTTGCACTTTTCTTCAGATGCAATCTTAAGTTTCCTATGCAGTGCATCAATGAAACTTTCCTTGTTTGCTTTCTTCTTTATTTCCTTGGATGAAGACTTTCCCCACCATGGAGGCATGACTATGTAACAATTTACAGGAATAATAATAAAAATTTTAACTATAAATCCAGTCCTTGAGTGCAAGAAACTATATCTGAAAGAAATGTCACATGTACATCAAGATAGTGACCAGATTTGCAACTCAAAGATTTGGGATAATGCTATTAAGTACAATGTCTGCCTCCACAAAATTTCCAAAAAAAGCCCAACTGAATCGCATCAAGAGTCTTAGAATGTCAAGAAGAGTACAAGGGTGGTTCATAAGGACTTGTGCACAAGGAGGTCCTGCATGCAAGTGTAACAATATTAGCATTTACCCAAAATAAATTAATTAAAAAAATATTACAGTTATACTAAAATTGTAGAAACACTGACAGCATCCATAAACTGAACTGACAAAATACTGAAAAGAATTTAGAACAGATAAAATTACTACCAAATCAACCCATAGTTGGTACCTCATCAAATAGTATGTACACACGTGCATACAAAGCAACAAATTGGTAGTCAGAAATTACAGAAACGGTATCATTTATGGGCAATAAGGAAACTGAAAAATTTGACTGTACAGGGAGAAAAAATAAGGAGGATTTGCAAAAATATGGGAACTGGCAAAAATTAGCTAATGCTCAAAGCTTGAGGTTCTGTGGATGTGGGACTTTAAGTAAAAACTGGTGGCAAAAACTTTACAGAAAAGGTTCAACTTTTTGAAGGCAAGTTTCATGGGTAGGACCAATGTAACATGCCGTTTTTGTATTTGGTGGCATCAATCAATTAGCTGACACCATTTAACTTATCCTGCCATCTATATAAATCTTCAGACCTTGATCCACCCATTAAATGATGGTCCAAGTCCCTAGAACAATTGCTTGTAAAAAAAAAAAAATCATTCTTACAATTATACACTCTTCTCTGAACACACTAGCTTAAATGAAGTCAACGAAGTAAGTTAGAACTCATATATATATATATATATATATAATTTAAGCAAGAAAACCAAATTTTTAAAGAATTATAAGAATTGCAGCAAAAGTTCTTTAATTTTTGGGGGGCAAGTGGCATGACCAGAACCAATCTAACACGCCATTTTGTATTCGGTGGCATTAATCAAGCAGCTTACACCATTTAACTTATCCTGCCATCTATATATATATATATATATATATATATATCTTCAAAACTTGACCCACCCATTAAATGATGGTCCAAGTCTCGAGAACAATTGCTTGTAAAAATAAAATCATCTTAGACTTGTACACTTTTCTCTGAATACATTTTTCTTTGATAATAGCTTCATTAAAGTCAACAAAGTAAGTTAAAACATACATACATACATACACCTATATATATGAATATATACATACATATATACATATATATATATATATAGAGAGAGAGAGAGAGAGAATTTAAGAAAGAAAACCAAATTTTTGAAGAATTATAAGAAATGTGTTTCATGAGTTAGTCAATTTACTTAAATATTTGCCTTTTGACTTCACCAATCCAAAAGTTGAATTTTAATTCTTTTTTTCCCAAAGTCAAGATAATAATTAAGAAAAATTTTGGCCATTTTCTATCTTATGATATAATTTTAAATTAACTAGAAAGTAATACACATCCAAAAGTGAGAGGAAAATTAGGAGACTTGGTAATATGTTGGTATAAAATGTGAGACTTGCTTGTCAATGTATAGTTTCTCAGACCAACAAATGCTTGAGGAGGAAAATTAGATACGCAGTACCCAAAAAAAAATGATTTGAGTTATTTGGGGCTGATTGGTGGGCGTCAATAACTTATATTTTTGTAATACCAAAGTCAAAAATTAGAGTTATTTATGGATCACAAATTGCTCCACACCACCTCAGGTGAGGGAGACAATTTTTTTTTTTATTGGTAAAGACCTCAGGTGAGGGGGACAGAAAAAATTCAAAAATCAAAATGTACATATAGACAAACAATTCTACTACACTGTGAACATAAGCAAAGGCATACAAGTGTTACTATTAGTATGCAATAATGTATGTACTAGATTGGGCCGTTGCAATGAACGATAATCACTAGATTGCAATATACAAAAAAACGACTCTTCTACGTAGAGAACAAACACGCAGGCGCACACATGTTAATATTAGTATGCAATAACGTGTGTACTAGATTCTTTTTATGATTCAATTTAAAGTTGTTGGACTTAAGATTTACAAGACTTTCTCAAGACGGATATGCAAATCTATGATTTGCAAAGTTTTGTATTGCACAAGAAACTCGTCTCATGTGACACCATAAATTTCAGTTCCAGTATGTGGTATTACTCATTTACTCCATACTCAGAATATTAACACTAAACCACCTATATAATAACTATTCACAGAACAATTATCCTTTAAAATCCCAAATCTTTGACAGCACTACCAAAAATTTAGTTTGATGCAATTGTCACAGATTACAATCCCATGCATTTCGAACATGCAAATAACAGTCCATTATCAAACATATATTTGGGAACAAGATTGATGATAATAATTGACATCAAATCATCACAAAATTAAGACTTCCATTTGTGCGATCATAAAAGCATTTCATTGGAAAAATCTAACCAGTAATTTTAAACCTGAAAGTTACAATTATAGTTTTTTTATGGTAAGTGCATTTTTTAAGTTAACTTATAAAAAAATGAAATGGTAAAGATCTGATACACATTATTGTATACAGATTGATTGTTATCGATCAGATATAATATCCGCCAGAATCCAAATGATAAAGACACTTAATGATAAGATTGATATTTTTTTCGACAAATTACACGTGTCATGAAACACTGGTCACCATTGAGTATGAAATTCAGGAATATCTTACATTTCGCTTGCCCTTCCTCACACATTCCACATATTGAACACTCTTCTCTTCTCAATATGTGCCCGACATTATGGCTATTTTTTGTGAGGATACCAGTTCCCCACTATGCACAACTCCTGATGCAAAGTCTCCTAAAATGAGTGGAGGACAATGCACCATTATATGCAGCCGGATGTTAAATATACCAACATCTTTGAAAGCACGCAATTCAAACTGCAACTGTTTATGAATTAATAGGCCCTCCAACTACTTTGAGGTCAGATCACATCCCTGACCTTACCAGTTCTAGTTCCAAGCCCAACTGTAATACTATCCAATATCCAAAGCCAATTTAACAGAATTAGAGAGGGAGTGTTTGGACATCCTCTTAATTTGTAATGGCTTCATTGCACTTTTATTTCACTTGAGTTGAAAATTCATCACCTTAAAAGGTGCCATTAAGAAAGGAGAGAGGTTTCGTGTGTGTGTTGGATGTAGAGAAAGCAAATGATCATGTAAACTAGAAATTTCTTCTTTTCATGCTAGCTACAATGGGATTTGGGGAGAGGTGGAGGCGATGGATCCAATTCTATCTTCATGATACCTTTCTCAGTGTAGATGAAAGATACACTGGCAGGTTTTTTCCGCTCCTCTAGGGTTTGATACAAGGGGATCCTTTGTCCTCTTTCCTCTTTGAGATAGTTATGAAAGCCCTAAGTAGGACGATAGACAAATGGAGAGAGTTGTTGCTGTTGTCGGGCTTTGTGATTGAGGATGGTGGGGGAAGAAGGGTTGACAGGGTTGACAGGGTTGACAGGGTTGACATTTCTCATCTTCTATTTGCAGACAATACAATGATCTTTTGTGATGCCGAGGAAACCTAATTGAGATTTTTGCAATACATATTAACTTGCTTTGAGGCATCTCAAGGTTGAGTGTTAACTTGTACAAAAGGAAAATCATTCTGGTGGGAGAGGTGGAGGGGGTGGGTTGTGAGGTAGGGAGTTTTTTGAACAAGTATTTGGCCTTCCCGTTAGGTGCTCCAGTGAAATCAAAAGGGGTTTGGGACGTGGTGCTGGAGAGATTCCAGCGTTGACTGGCGACAATATCTTTCAAAAGGGAAAAGAATTACTCTTTTTAAGAATACATTGAAAAACCTTCCAACATATTACATGTCTCTCTTCCCGATGCCTGTATCATTAAGAAAGAAATTGGAGAAACCCAGCGGGACATATTATGGGGAGGTATGGAGGATGCGAGGAAAATGCACTTGGTGGGTTGGAACAAAGAGAAACTTCCTTTAATAGAGGGAGGCCTGGGATTGAAAGATTTAAAAAAATTTAATCAAGCTCTCTTGGGCAAATTTGTGTGGAGACTTTCTATGGAAGGTCGGGCTATGTGGAGGGATGTGATTGCCACAAAATACAGTTACAAGGAAGGGAGATGGTTCTCCCAGGATGTTATGGAGGCGTACGGTTGTGGGGTTTTATTCGGTACATCCGCTTTGATGTGGGGAGAGGTGTCGCGGATGAAGTTTTGGATAGACATTTGGGTGTGAGATGAAGATCTAAAGAACAAGTTTCCCAACTTATTCACCATTGCCTTGAATAAGAATATCATGGTTGATTATTGTATTGGTGTGGTGGGAAGGAGAAGGGTGTGGAGTCCATGTTTTAGAAGAAACTTTTTTGACTAGGAGTTAAAGGAAGTTGAAAGCCTAATTAAGTTGTTAAGCATGGTGGAGTTGAGGGAAGAGAGAGGGGATAGGGTGCAATAGGCTATATGCAATAATGGCAAGTTCACTGTGCCATCGTCCTACGACTCCTATTGGAGATTGGTGGATGGAAAGGAAAAATCCTTTCCATGAAGATTGATTTGGAAGTTTAAAGTGTCTCTCAAAGCAACTTTTTTTTTTTTTTTGCATGGTTGGCTTTATGGGAAGCTATTCTTATGGCCAACAACTTGAGGAGGACAGGTTTCCACGTGCCAAGTAGATGTCCTTTGTGCAAGGAGGAAGAAGAATCAGTGGATCTCCTCTTAGCGCATTGTGAGATAGCTCGAGACTCGTGGAAATAGGTTCTTTTTATTTTTGGGTGTTCGTGGATTATGCATTACCATCAAAGTGGTGCTCTTGTCATGGAGACGTGGAAAATTAGGAAGGAGTTGAGAATTGTACGGAGAATGTCCCCGCTTTGTCTTATTTGGTGTTTATGGCGGGACAGGAATCGAAGAATTATTGAAGGGGTGGAATCTTCCTCTTGGAAGTTCAAAGATACTTTTTTTGAAACCTTTTTTTTTTGGTTTAGGGAAGAATTTTGGATGTAAAATATTTTGAATTTTATCATTTCAAGAGGGTTTCTAAGAAATGATCACTTTTTTTTGGGTTAGTAAAAATAAATTTATTAATATAAACAAGGCACCCGGTAAACGCTACATAAAAGAGACACCCTACCACGTATTAAATGCATGTCATGTGTGCACACATTCATCATATAATTAATTGTTATAAAATTTCCTAAATCATGGAGCAGCATATTATGTGTCAGTATTTCAGCTAATATCACAGACTCAAGTAGTCCTTTGGTTTGATGACACAGCCTAAATGAGTAACTTATAGGTAGATTTATTTTAAAATAATAATAATAACGAAACCCACATTTCTCTAATGAAGTTCATGTTATAGACCAACAGCATTTCTTCAGCTTGCATACCGTTCACACCCGGACATGCTTAATAACTATAGATCATCAATTTGGCATCCAATTATTGCTCCACTGATTTGCAATCTGTAATTCTATGTAAACCAAACACATTTCAACATAATCTAAACCAATTCTGACATATCTTCATCTTTTACCAAATTTGCACATTCCATATGTATATTCTAATTTTGTTTTGCTGCAGAACAGAGACAAAATCCCAGCAAAATAATTTCTAATAGGTTTTTATTTATTTTTTTGATAATTCAAAAACTTTTACTACCATAAAATAGCTCCACCGTGATTGATCATAACTGAAGCAGATCCAATCTCTGATACCTCATTGTATATAATAAATAATAACACATTCAAATTCGAGAACCAAAAAATAAAAAATAAAAAACTTCCCAAACAGATCTACCATTTTAACAATCATCCAGAAAAATTAAAATGATATATACAAAAATGCTTACCACATAGATATAGGAACCCAAAAGAAAGGTCTCAAACATATACAACGTCAAAGAGTCCCCCAAATTAAGAATCTTTGTCTAAATTCACCAGCAAGGTGAAGCTATACAACTATTTAGAAAAGAAAATTACGCATTAAAGCCACAAAAACAATAAATAATCATTCAAAAGAGTGAGGAGCACTTCTCAAGTCCAATAGAAAACCCTAACTGAACCACTGATTGTACCTGCAAAACTTGTGTTGTGTTGATATCTCTCAATTTCATCAAGTTACATAGCAGAAATCAAGCTCAGTATATCAAGTCAAAACCCTAATTACTCACCGGAGAGTAAGTGTGAGGAACGTGACGGAATTCGCATGTGCTCAAAGTGTCAGTTTCCGTAGAAACGGCGAAGAGAAGCTGAAAAGGAAGGAGAAAAGGATAGAAGATGAAATATAGAGAGAGAAAGATAGTTGTCCGAGCGTTACATGTAATAAAATATTTATATATATATATATATGTGTGTGTGTGAATTAATTATTGAAAATGGAGAGACCTTATGAGACGGCTGATGTCTGATTAAAACGTACTGCTGAGACTGTATCTGTACGTTTGATACTTATGATGTCATTTGTTTATGAGACACGTACATGATAGTGATATCGTTTTACGCTATTATGTTGCTATCGAGTGCATACGATCACTGTTTTTTCTCATTATTTTAACCCCCAACTTACTCATTTTATTATTCCACAATCAATTTCCCATATGCTTTACGCAATTGGGATTTCCATAATCTTACACCTATAATGACCGAGGGTGCCACACTTATAATATATATACATATATATATGTGTGTGTGTGTGTATGTGGTTATGAAATCAAGGCCAAATATATGATTATAAAATTAATCAAAATTATATTGATTTTTTAAACATTTTTTTGATAATTACATTAATTTTTTTTAAATAACAATATTATCTTTTTATGTTTTTTTGTATTATTTGTTAATTTTGATTAATTTTTTCTAATTATTTTTAAATAAACATTAATTAAAATCTTCTTTGACTAAAAAAATATAAATTATTTATGTTAAATTTAATTTTATATAAAAAGAAAAAGAATCTTTGAAAAAATGATCAAAATAAAAACAAAAAATTGAGACTAGTAATTTTGATATTTTTAAAAAGAAATTAGAGTAGAAGAGAGGTTAGTGTAGTTTGTCAGAAAAAATAAGAGGGGTTCATGCAATTTTTAAAATTTTAGGTGAGGTTAGTGTAATTATTAAAAATCTTGAAGAAATAAGTGTAATTTACCCTAAAATCAACTAATTAATTTATTCGACGTGGATTAGTGATCAATTTAGTTATATATTAGTTTAAGTTAATAAATATTATTGTTTTAAATAAAAATTACTTGAATTGGACTCATTTAAAATTGATTCAACATATAAATTAGTTAAATTTAATTATAATTTAAAATTCATTGATTTTTGTGATTTAAACTTAGAAAAATTCATTATTTGATTTGATTTGTTTATCGCCTCACTTGTATTTCTATACTACAATTGTAAGGGTAGCTAATAACTTAATGTCGTCATTATTAAGTTAGTCGACTTATGTCAGATGATGATTAATTCAAAATAAAACGAGATAGTACTTAGTGAAAAACAAAATGAGAAAAAATTGTCAGGAATGGTTTGACTATATATAATATTGCCTTGTATGGTAAGAAGTAAAGATATAATTGTTTATAGTATATATAACTAAATCTATAACCCTAGAGCCATCAAAATAACTTCTATTTAAAAAATAAATCATTGTTTTTCTTCTCAAAAGTTTAAATAAAGAAAAACAAAATGATATGAAATGGGTCCTTAGAATTCTCTCAATTTTTTGTTTTCTTTTTTATTGTAGAGTTCTAATTTTAATTAATTATAGCCTCCACTCACCAACACAATGATAGATTGATAAGTAAGCGAATAATTATAATTGTAGTCCAACGGTTAGGATAATATATATATATATGTGTGTGTGTGTGTGTGTGTGTGTATATATATTTGAGTGATCACGAAAAGAAATTAAAAGAAAAAAATGTTCCTAGAAAGCAAAGGAAAGAAAAACTTGTAGCAAGCTATATAGCAATGATCAATATATATATAGCTTTGCTGCTGGTGGCCTTTACCTTTTATTAGGGTGATATGTTGCCATCTACAGCACACAAACATTAGTTTTAACCTCAATTAACAGTATCTCAAAAGTGTTTTCATCATGCAAATTACAGCATTATGTTTTACTCAATAATGAAATTTATGGGAGGTCCCTTCCCCATGGTTTATTTGTAAATGGTCCCTCCATCCCTGCTCCCTAGCACGTGTGTTTCTTTCTTTCCTTTTTTCTCTTGTTTGTGGTGATAAACTATATTTTTTCTTAAATTCTCAAAACGTTTGTTTCACCGTTTCAAGTAGAATAAAGAGTCCATCAAGGTTTGAAAAAGTAAAAAGAATGATACTATGTATACTATTTCAAAAAATTATTTAGTGATTGATACTGTCATATCACATCAGATATGGAGCGACAATCTTTAACATCCTCTTGCATGAGTGAAATAAAAATTATCAATTTCAATTAAAATAAAGAAACTCCAAACCTGTAAGTCCGTGTTTGTTTGTAAGGAAAAGAAGTGAAATTGCATTTCGTCCAAATACGAAGACTGCTTAGTGTATGCCAGTACCAGTGGATGGGTCTTCCCATTTAAGAGTTGACGCCCATCAATCGCCAAAGGTCAAGATAGAAGTTAAGTCCCTCCAAACGTCACTGGCATTACGACAATGACGTACAACATTGGTTTAATAAGAATACATGGTTAAAACATTTTTAAAAAAATACCAATTTAACGTGGAATCAAATTTATTTATTGAAATAATTGTTTAATTCAAAAGAATTAAAAATATCAATTTTTAATAATATTATATTATGTAGAATATAATTGTTAAAAAAAATTAATCATTAAACATTTGAATAATAGAATTACAATGATTGCCCAATCCTATTCTAGAAGAATTTTTCAATGGACGGTTAAATTAATCCCCGTTCCAGGATGGAATTCAATCTGTCTGACTCAGTATTGATTTGTTGCCCACGTCAAGAAATTAAAAAGTTACTCCACCTTCCAACATCTATTGACTCTAAAATCCAGAAACTATGACCCCGGGGCGTTCTTTTACTTCACCTTCGTGGACTAGGTCAGCAATACTATTAGAGTGCCAGGGGTCAACCCAGAAGCACCCAACCAGCTTCGTCGTGTCTACGTATAATATATATATATATATATATATAGAGAGAGAGAGAGAGAGAGAAAGAGAGAGATGTGGACCATGCGCTGTTAAGATATTTTGTAATTCTAAATTCTAATCAGTGAATTTAGATTGGCAGACTTGGAGAACCAATTACAAAATTTTGGATACGGAAGAGCGTGTCTAATGCTAGAAGTTATTTTATTTACGATAATTTTATATTTTGACATTATTATATTACAAAAATATAAAGTTTTGACTATTAAACTTTAATATTAAAATATTATTATTTTTTAATATAACTTTTTTATTTTGCAAATTCGATTGATACAATATGACAAAATATGAACCCCACCTTTTATACAATTATAATACAAGTAATAGTTCTAACTACTTCTAATGCCAAACATGGTATTCGAATGGCATTGCCATTTTTTGACAAGTCAAAATGACATGCCACAATCTTTTTAACATTCTTGTTAAATTTTGAAATTGGCTTGACATTTGACACATGCATTAGATAAGCTCTAAGCTCGTATATATTAGTGGAATTATGTTTCTTGCCCCATCGCGTCCTGTCGTTGTCTAAATTTTTTGTTCAATTTTTAAAAATCAAAATAAATCAATTAATACTATTAAAAAATACAAATTTATTTTTACATGTATATACAAATAATATATATGCACATATTTAGATTTATATATATGTAATAGTATTTAATGAAATATGAGAATTTTAAAAGATATTTATATAATTTAAATATATAATTGGGATGAGTACATTCTTCCATCCTTGCCCTAAATTATTGTCTGAGTTTTTGT